>JAJEJO010000841.1:239110-324193 GCA_020662805.1 Glaucomys volans
AGGAAGGAAGGAAGGAAGGAAGGAAGGAAGGAAGGAAGGAAGGAAGGGGCAAGGAAGGAAGAAAATATGTCATGTTACTTACAAATATGCCTAATGTAGATATTTACCCATGAAACCAGCAGGAAAAGACCATGAGCCAAGGGAGCATTTAGTCAGTACTTCCAACCTAGCCTCTTGCCCTTCTCAGGGGTGACCTTCCCTCTGAGTGCCATGTTGGCCAAACACAGAAACTGTATGACAATTCTGGTATTCCCCTGTCACTTTTGGAGGAATCCTGGAACTGGTCTTCAAGGCCTCATGTTCTGGTTTTATCTGAGGGGATTGAGTTAATAAGATAAAAACCTCTTCTTTCAACAGTCTATACTAGTTAGAATTTTTTTGAGCATGGTCAAGTCGAGCAGACTATCATACTGGAGAAGACTCAGGCAGAGGATAAACTCTATTACAGCAAAAAACATGCAATGGGCAGGGTGGACAGGCCACATGGCCCTGACCCAGGAAGTAGCTGGAGATGTGAAGATGTGTTAGGAGAGTGGTTCAGAACTGAGAGCATGGAGGATACCACTTCCTGTGACTCCTGAAACCTCCCAGGGAGGCAGGCTTGATGCTGAAAGGAATTGGAGGCAAAAATAGAACAACGAATGATGGTTGACGTCATTGTCTGAATGCTCAGTTGCTTTAAGGCTTTTAATGCATATTTTATTGATTGTGATTCTGAAATGCAGAAAATATATTTTGTGGGAGGTTATCATGTTACTTATCTTTTATATTATTGTCATCCTAAAACTTCATAGAATTGCTTTTAGAACACAGGAGGTTTTGCAAGCATTTAATCCAGTGGTTTTCACACTTCCTTTTTTTTATCAATGAAACTTTCTTTTTCCTCTCAATAAATTCTTTATAAGAAATTCTCATCAGTAAGCTGAAGTCATTCACACAACAAATACCTGTGTTCCAAACACTGAGCTAAGCAGTGAAAAGGGGCCACAAATTCCATCAAAAGTGCTCTTTTTGAAGCCCAGGTGAAGCCTGGAAATTCCAGGGAGCCACTTGTCATCCCCTGATGCAGACTCTGGGGTCCCTGGAGAGTCTGGCAAGTGTCCAAAGACTGATCTAAGTTTATTCTGTCATTCAGGAGGATGTTGAGGTCTGGAGTAAAGCATTCATGCAGGCATTTCACAGAGTAACTATGAGAATATTGAGTCACATCAGTAATTTTCCTCTGCTGCTTTCAAACAAAAAGAACAACAGAAGTTACCCACTGCTCACTCCCAACAAAACCTGTTCCTCCTACATATGCCCTCAAAATTCTTTTGGTTCAAGTGGAGGAACACAATCCTTTCGTCTCTCTTTTTTTATTGTTTTGTTCTTGGTACTCTCTTCATATTGTTATTTCATTTTTTCCTATTTTGTATCCATTTCAATAATATTTTTAAAACATTCATATACAAAGTACCTAAGTAAACAAATTTGGAGGGTATAAGGTTGTTCAATAATATTCTCATATTTTTTAACAGGTTTAGTTGAGATATAGTTAACACACCATGCAATTAAACCACATAAAGTGTATAATCAATGGTTATGGTGTTATTTCATTTTTGGAAAGAAATTTAAGTGGAAGAATGAGAGTAGACCTTAGTTGGCAGAACTAAAAAAGCAAATGATTGTCCCTGGGGTACAGCAGAAGCCCTGGGGTGGAAAAGGAGTAGGTGCAGAAATAGGATTATGGTAAAATTTTCAGGAAAGAAAGCCTGAAAGCTGAAGGTCCAGAGAAGAAAAAAAAAGCCTTTCTCTGAGGATGCCACATGGATAACCAGAGTGCCATGGAAGGAAGAAAAGCACATTGAAAAGGGATAAACTGCAGAAGCCATGGGATGACTGGAAAAAATTGTGTAGCAAAGAAGTTTTCACGGGAACACATTTTTTCATGGAAATGTTCTTGTTTTGCAACCCTTGTGATTGAAGAAGTTCTTAGGATACAAGAGCTTGGTCAGACTGAAGACCAATCTGTGAAATTGAAACGAAATGCCAAATCATTCAAAATATACAGACTGAGCACCTAGCTCAGTCTGTATGTGTTGATATGTGTTGGGACATGTCAAAGGGCTGGGGATAAAGGACCAAGAATTAACAGCCCTGCCTCCAGGAGCTTTCTAGCTGGAACAAGAGAAAGACCCAAAAAGAAACAAATATAACATGGACTCATTTGTTTGACCACTGTGAGCTCAGCACCTATTCTGAGCCAGGCACTGGCCTGGACAACTGGAAATACAGGCCAGCAACAGCAGAATTGTTTCTTCAACTCCTGGCAAATACAATACATGGGGAGACAGCCAAGCAAATAATTGCACAAGCAATTGTAGAATTGCCTCTGCTATGGGATATGAAGATGAGTCCCAGGGAGCTATGAGAGCCTAATGTGGGGCATTTGATCTAGTCGTAGAGCCCAGAGAAGGCTTCCTAGCTGACTGCAAGGAGACTATGGATTACTGAGCAAAGAGAATGAGGAAAAGCCTTATAGGCAGGTTTCCTGGGGTCAGGAAGTGAGGGGGAGTGTGAGTGCAAGACTGGAAGGTGGACGGGACCTATACAGGAACCTGTAAGCCCCGTGGAGCTTTTATTTTTATCCTAAGTCTAATGGGCACTATGAAGCACAATGGAAGCTGTTTTAGTCAGGTTTTTGTTGCTGTGACTGAAAGACTTGACCAGAATAATTTTAGGGGAGGAAAAGTTTATTTGAGGGCTCACAGTTTCAGAGGCCTCAGTCCATAGACAGTCAGCTCCATTCCTCAGGGCTAGAGGTGAGGCTGAACATCATGGTGGAAGAGTGTGGCAGAAGGAAGTGGCTCACATAATGATCAGAAAGCAGAGTGAGAGGCTCCACTTGCCACATACAAAATATATACTCCAAAGGCATACCCCCAATGCTCACCTCCTCCAATCACACCCTACCAGCCTTCAGTTACTACTTGGTTAATCCCATCAGGGGATTAATTCAGTGACTGGGTTAAGGCTCTTATAACCCAGTCATTTCTCCTCTGAACCTTCTTGCAGTGTCTCACACATGAGCTTTTGGGGGACATCTCACATCCAAACCATAACAGAAGCACATATGTAAGAAGCACTATGGGCAAAGAGAGGATGTAGTTAATTCTTCCTGAAGGGGAAGGAAGTCTGAAAATGCTACTGAGATGTGCTGGTCTGTCAAAAGAGTGGCCAGATAGTAATACTGGGTGAAGTCATTCCAGGCAATGCCAATGATACAAAAAAGGAACAAACGAGAAGAAAACTTGGCCATGATTGGAAAACATGAGCAGGAAATACTATGTTCTGATTGGGATGGCAGATGATGGTGGGTACTTGGGGATACTGAAAAAGGCAGAGTTAAGAATAGACCAAACTTGGGCAGTAAAGGCATACATCAGAAATATAGAAGAGAAGGGGGAAAGAAACAGATATAAAGGTTAACACAAAAACCTTCATCTGGCTCAGAGAAGCATTGGACTGGAATCTCAGTTTTCTTATACCTGCCAAGAACTGGCTTCCCTCCCTCCTCTGGGCAGTCAGGTAGAAAAAAATTGCCTCCCATCAGAACTAGGGGATGGCACTCTGAGAATCTGGTTCCAGCCTCGGCCAGACGTCTTCAAAAGCCAAGTCCCAGCAGGTTGTCAGTTCCCAGGTGTACCACACAGCTGTTCTCTTAGACCCTTTGCCTTGATCCCAATACTTGGCTGCCCAGATCCTTGCCTAGGGTTCTGGAACCTATGTTATGTGGACTCTGCCTTCTGACTTTCACCTTAAAGTTTCCCATTCTGGTTTTTGTTTTTGTTTTTGTTTTCCCTCCAGCTTGATTTCCAACATCCCTTTGCCTTGCATCTCCACTGTCCAATCTGATCTTTAGACTCTTAGTAACCACAGATCCCATATGAATCCTTTTGATGACTTATCCATTACTCCTACAGTCAATTTCCCTATTCAAATATTTCTAGTCCATTTTCCACCTTTCTCATCAAGGACCCTGTCAGCTGGTGCTCTTCACAACTCCCCTGAAATAAAATAAGAGCCACAATGTGTTCTTACTACTTTCCAGGGATTCTACTGCTTTCCCCTCTGTCCTACATGAGCCCATTCACCTCTGCCCTTTAGACAGTTCAGGGAAATGTAACACTTAAAACATTGCAAACCTAAATCATTACCATGCACTTGTCTCCCCAGAATCCATTTAATGACTGAATAAAACAAAATAAAAACGGATGCTGGCGTACATTTCTCCATATCAGCTTTGCGATTCTGGGAAACCACACTCACTTTAATACTTTCTTTTTCAAGTAAAATGGGGCCCTGTCAGAATTTCACAGGGTGTTATAGGTAATGTGCTCAGCCCAATGGTTGCTATTTAGTAAGTGCTCATTGAAAGATTGCTATGATAAACTACTTGGGCAGTGAAAATACATTCATTTATGTTATTTCATTTCATATTTTCCTGGAATTAAGTTGTATGCAACTGGCCAATGAAACAAATAAGAAGTTAATGATTTCGATCAGATGTGAGCAAACTTTTTCTACAAAAGGCCAGATAGTACATACTTTAGGCTTTGCAGGCAATGTAGTCTCTGGCCCAGCTCTGCAATATTGCCTTCTTTTTAAGAGATAATCAGCCAGAAGAAAGAATAAAAGAATATGCACGGTTATGTCCAATAAACTTTTTCTACAAAAGCAGGTGACAGGCCAGAGTTTTCTCATCTCTGATGTACTAAATGCTCTGTGACTTCCAAGGAGGTCACATCCCTATAAAACCATAGTAAATTGAAAATGTATTTAAAACACCTCACCAACTGAATATCATAGCTAAGCAATATAGTACACTGTAGTGTTGGTTGTTTGCCCCTGTGATTATGTAGCTGACCTGGAGCTCCAGTTCACTGCCCATGCCTGGCTTCATGAGAGACTACCTACTGCATGTCATGAGCCCAGGAAAAAATTAAAATTCAAAATCTGACCTATGATTTCTGCTAAATGCATATCACTCTTGCACCGTTGTAATGTTAGAAAAAATTATATGTTAAACCCTCATAAGTGGGAGACCATCTATAGATGGTTGCCTGTGATATAATGTTGACTAATTTACTTCTTTATTTTAACAAATGTTCACTGAGAACCTACTACATTGGGTGCTGGCAATAGAATGGTAAGACAAATGGATATAGTTCTTGCTCCATAGAGATGATAGCTAAGTGGAGGAGGTAGACATAAATCAAATAAGCACCCATATTAAGATAAGGTTACAAAAATGATTAAGGTTATGAAAAAAAAAAGATGCCTGAGGCTATGAGACTATTCAACAAGGAATTTGCTTGTTTATTTGTATATTTGGTGGACATTGGTTAGAGAAGGGTATCTAAGGAAATGTTGATTGAGCTAATATCTAAAGGACAGGTTAAAGTAACCAGATCGAAGGAGCACTGGAAGGGCTTCCCAGACAAAGGACATCACCTGTGCAAAGTCCTTTGATGGGAGGAGCCATGAAATATCCAAAGAACTGAGGAATACTGGCATTGCCAAAGCACTTGTAATGGTGGTACATGGTTTAAGATGTGATAAAGGAGATTGGCATGGACCTTGATAAGAATGATGACCATAGTCTCAGAGCAATGGAAAGCCAATAGCAAGCCTTAGAACATGATCAGATTTGCATGCTGAAAAAATTATACTTCAACTTAGGTGTTAAAAATAAAATAGAGATGGACATGCAACATCAGAGAAAATTCTAGTCTTAGCTGCATCATTCTTTTAAAAGAGGGATATTGGGTGATTTGGTGATTTATAAGTAAAAATTGTTTTTCTGCATCATGGAAAAATCACTTAAACTCTTTCTGGTCTGTGGAAAATGAAGAAAAAAATGAATTTTTGTACTTTATAGTGCCAGCCTTTTGATCTTCTCTGTTTCTCTTTTAGTGGCAAAATGCAGATGAATTTGCATAAGAGTTTATTTACACACATTCCTGGTGACCTATGACTCAACTTGTTTTTCAACTTGACTTTATTTTCCACTCGTGAAACATTTTGACTCAGAGAGCCAATTGGTTATAATGAAATGTAACTAACTCTTGTTTGAAAAATGCCATGAATCAAAACTATCTGAAGCAAATTAAGCATTTTCAAAGAGTAAAAACCAAAAATCCAAATGTTGGGTTGGTTACTGTAAAACAGGTTTAAATAATAGAAATAATTCTTTTGGGCTCACTAATTTGTTCATGTTCCTTATGACACCACCACAAATATAAAAGATCTAGAAGGATTGTTCTTGACAGTGGATGGTTTTGCTTCTCCAGGGAACATTTTGATTGTTACAGCCTTGGGGGAGGCGGAAGAGGTATCTAGCATGAAGAAAATACAACACACACACACACACACACACACACACACAAACAGACCTCCCGATCCACCAGCAAAGAAGAGTTATACAAACCACAGTGTTAACGGAGTTGAGAAACCCTGGTCTTGAATAATGTTAATCTACAAACTTCCTTCAACTCTATTTACTCCAAGTGATCTCTCTCTTCTTCTCTTCTCCTTCTCTTCCTCCTGTTCTTTCTTTTCCTCCATTCTCCTTTCTTTCTCTTCTCTCTTTCCTCTTTTCCTCCTCCTCTTCCATCTCCTCCTCCTCTTTCCACTCCTTTTTTCTTCCCTTCTTTCTTTGCCCTTGCATAGTACATAACCTGATCCCTGTGGGTACCTACCTCTCTTTGCACCCTTCAGGTACCCCATTGCATCTGATCCTCTCCTTCCCATGACTAAAGCTTGCCTTTTGTAAAGCATATTTAACTAAAATCTACTAAGATATTATTGACTGATTGAGCAGAATAGCTCTTAGAGTTTCTGTTTTGTGCAGAAAGTTTCCCTGTCAAGTGTATATTCCAGACATACTTTGGAAGGGTACCTTAGAATCTAATGCAGAAATGCCTTCCACTGTTCCCAGCCAACCAGCTAAACTCTGCTGGAATACTCCCAATGAACTTAGTTTCCGAGCCTGCCTATCTCACTTCAATGAAGTCCTGTTAAAAAAGTTCCTCTAAATTTTGAACAAAGATCTGCACCCTTAGTAACCAATTTGTCTTTGCTGACCCTGTTGTCCCTAATCTGAAGTGAGACTTCTTGCCTTTTTAAGAAGTCATAAAATACCTCTTGGGCACACGTTGCTTCCATTCTGATACATATTTAGGATCTATAAATGACCGGCTCAGCTCCAATCTTCAGTATGTTAATCATTATCTATCACTTTGCCTCAGTTTCCTATATTTCTGTCCCCTCTCCTCCAATAAGCAAGCAGCCTCCCCCACCCCATTCCCACCCAGTACTGAGGACTGAACCCAGGGGCACTTTACCACTGACCTATATCCCCAGCCTTTTTTATTTTTTATTTTGAGATAGGGTCTCACTTGATTTCCCAGGTTGGCTTCAAACTTGTGATCTTCCTGCCTCAGCCTTCCAACTAGCTGTGTTTAAGATGTGCACCACTCCACTAGACAAGCAAGCAGCCTTTTATTTTTTTTTTCCAATTTTATTTTTTTTTTTTTTTGCTTATTGATTCATTGAGCACAAATGTAGTACAGCTATTGTTTCACTGGTTGTACACAAAGTAGAATCACACCATCTGTGCATTCATACATGTACACAGGGCAATGATGTCTGTCACATATTCTGTTATTATTCTTACCCCCCCACCCCGACTCCACCCCTCCCTTCCCTCTATGCTATCTATCCTTCCTCCATTCTTGCCACCCTCCCCCACCCCCGCATTATGCATCATCATTCATTTATCAGAGAGACCATTCGGCCTTTGGATTTTGGGAATTGGCTGATCTCACTTAGCATAACAGTCTCCAACATCATCCATTTACCTACAAATGCCAAAATTTTATTCTTCTTTATGGCTGAGTAATATTCCATTGTGTATATATACCACAGTTTCTTTAGCCATTCATCTATTGAAGGGCATCTAGGTTGGTTCCACAATCTAGCTATTGTGAATTGAGCAGCTATGAACATTGATGTGGCTGCATCACTGTAGTAATCTGATTTTAAGTCCTTTGGGTATAGGCCAAGGAGTGGGATAGCTGGGTCAAATGGTGGATCCATTCCAAGTTTTCTAAGGAATCTCCACACTGCTGTCCAGAGTGGCTGCACCATCTTGCACTCCCATCAGCAATGTATGAGTGTACCCTTTTCCCCACATCCTCGCCAACACCTGTTGTTGCCTGTATTCTTAATAAAAGACATTCTAATTGGGGTAAGATGAAATCTTAAGGTGGTTTTGATTTGCATTTCTCTTATAACAAGGGATGTTGAACATTTTTTCATAAATCTGTTGATTGGCAAGCAGCCTTTTAAACATGTAAATTTAATATTGTCTTTTTAATCTGCTATTAAAAATAGACTTTGATGGCTTCCAAAATGATGTTTAAAATCCTTATTGGTCTATGAGACCCTTTATAATCTCTCTCTGCTCCATCATCTCCACTGCATCAGTTTCATTTTGTGCCATTCTTCCTCCTCACTCCAGCCACACTGGATTCTCAGTTCCTGGAGTATACTATGCTCTTTTCTGGTAAAGCTACATCTCAGAGGTCCTTTCCTCTGCCTGAGATGTTCTTCCTTTTACCTCACTTCTGTTTACTCTTTAAGTCTCAACTTGGACATAATATCTTAAAGAAAAATTTCCTACCCGACTATGTGTATAACATTAGAAAAATGGCGAATATCAAATTATTTCTGTATTATCTTTCACTTAATGTTCACCTTCTCCACCAGACTAAAAAGCAAACCATGAGTGGGTGTTCAAAAAGAACCTTGAGGTTCTTTCAGGCTGCTGCAAACATGTTTAATCTTGTCTTTGTAACCCCATATCTGTCATGGATCTAGTGTTTCCTCAATGAAAAGAGTGGACTTCGGCAAACTTTGCACATAATTCTGGAATCTCTATGTAGCAGTGTACAGTGAATCACATTTATAAATCCCAATACAAAGTCATTTTTACCTCGAATATTTGCCTGCCAATATATTGGACATCTTTTGTACCCCACCTCATATTCTTCTGGACCCTCTTTAGCCACGTGGTAGCAACTAGTTGCTACACCAAAACTATTCACATATGTCAAGCTTTGGCCCTGGGATTTTTTGATATGTCATTGGACACCTGAGGGAGTCAGCCTGAGGGAGTCAGTCCAGGCTGCCCATGAACATGCAGCTTAGAAGTACAAGGGATTTACACCCTCTGGGGCAACTCTGGTCAGTGGTGGATGGAATCAGTGTTTTCCTACCAGCTCTGTAGTCTCTTGGGCAGACTATTCAGGAAAACATTTTATGTCTTCTTCAGAAGGTCTCGATGGATCAAGCCCTAGTTGCCTACAGTGATGATCAAGCCAATAATTAGTTCTTGAATCATCTTTCCTTCCTCCCCTCTTTCCTAAATCCATTATGCCCTCAGAATCACTTCCAAAATAAACCACCTACACGTAAACCTTCATCCTAGACTTGTCATTTTGAAGGATAACCAGACTAAGACGATGATGATATTGGATGCTGTAGGCGTCTCCAGCTGTTTAGTCACATAGCAAATGAATTCTACTTAGTTCCAGAAATCCTAGATCTACCTGCGGTAAACTAAATGATGACTCTCCAGATGTGTCCACATCCTAATCCCTTAACATAGTAAAAGGAACTTTGCAGATGTGATTAAGACAAGGATCTTAAGGTAAGGAGATTATTTTGGATTATCCAAGTAGCTCCTAAAGATAATCACAAATCCTACAAGAGAGGTAAGAGGTTCAGAGTCAGAAAGAAAGTCATGTGATGTTGGAAGCAGAGCCTGGAGTAATGTACTCTAAACTGGAAAAAGGGGCCACAAGTCAATGAATGTTGGCTACCACCAGAAGCTCAAAAAAGGTGAGGAAATTGACTCTTCCTGGGACCTACAAAAGGAAATTTGACTTTCCCTAGTGAAATTGACTTTGAATTTCTGATTTCCAGAATTGTGTGTGTGTGTGTGTGTGTGTGTGTGTGTGTGTATCAGGGATTGAACCCAGGGGCACTTAACAACTAAGTCACATCCCCAGCCATTTTTATTTTTGATTTTGAGACATGGACTTGCTAAGTTGCTTAGGGTCTCACTAAATTGCTGAGCCTGGCTTTGAACTTGCGATCCACCTGCCTCAGCCTCCCAAAATACTAGATTACAAACATACACTACCCCACCCAGTTTGATTTCCAGAACTCTAAGAGAATAAAGGTGTGTTGTTTTAAACTACTATATTTGTGGTAATTTGTTACAACAGTAATGGAAAATTACCATATCACCTCAATCATGGATTACCTTTAGCTCCATGCTCATAGCCAGTCCTCCACATATCCCCCTCAATCCAGGTCAGGCTTCCAAGACGTTAGCTCCAGCACAAATGGATTTTTGACTATAAGGGCAGATTAAACATATTGAAAATGAAACAACTGAATGCCTCTGTTGATAAAGATAGCAGTAATTTCTAATATTTATAAAAAGTAGGTGCTTACTGTGAGCCAAGTTCTATGTTAGCCACTTCTCCATTCCTCTACAAGCTTTCCAACACCCCTAGAATATTGGTGCCTCTACTGTTCAGTATGGTGGGTGTTTTCCTGGTGATCCCCTAGATCCACGCTCCTCCCTTCCCTCCCATTTTCTCTTCCCTGGGAAATAGTACCCTATGGAGTGCCTCAATTGACTCCTTTTATTTCTGGTTACCAGATGGGTTTGGCCAGTGGGAGGCAAAAACAGGAGGTGTGGAGGGTAAGAGGGGAGTTGGGGAGAGGTCTCTAGCTCACCTCCTCCCAGGTTATCACAGGTTAACTGTGTCCCTCTCCTAAAGTCACAGAGCACAGCTGATAATGCCTACACAGAGCCTCTCACAGGGTTCTTGTGCCTCCTACCCCAAGATATTGTCTCATCACTTGTTGCTTTTCTGGAATCCTGCTCATGCTTCAGTAAATAGCCTTTAATTAAATGTTCCTTTAAAAACTTAGTTTCCATGTGCTGTGTAATTTCTGCAAGGACCCTGCCTGATCATCTCCACTTTACAGCTAAGGAAACTACAGCTCAGAGGGGCCAACTCAAACATTTCAGCCAAGGATAAAATAACCAATCCATGAGAAAAATACCAGGTTCCATCTGCTTCTTCTGTGGTAGGAACCATTGCTGATGTCTTCCCAAACCTAAATGAGAGAATCAAATTCATTGTTGTTAATAGAGAGTCTATTGATCACTTGCACATTTGATCTGCTTGCATTTTTATGAGGTCTGTCTCCCTTAAATGTTTCATTTTGTAGGTGCAGCCTTTGGTATTTTTAATAATATATGCAAATTTTGTGAAAACATATTATTTCCTATCTGGCTTTGATCATCTTAACACCACATTTTCCTGTTACACAAACATTTTATAGTGTGGTTTGTCCTCAAAGACCAAGTCAATTGAGAGGAAATGTTTCTGAGAGGTGTCTGAGTTCTATGTGGCCATTTTTTGATGAACTCTGCAATTTTAACATCTGTGTCCTAAATAAAGAAGAAGATGAGCTTTTCTCCAGAGATGAACCAACTCATCAAGAACCCATCTTGCACATAATATAAAACTTTAATAATCCAACCCTACTGAGGGGTTGGCCAGGCTGAAGCATGTTGTTTAAAGAAATGCAATTTGATGACTTTGAAATACAAACAAGAACTTGAACTAGGTAAATAGAATATGGTCAAACATAGTTCCCAGGAAATCTGCTTGAATGAATAGCTAAGAAAGATTTATAATTGGTGTATCAATTATTTCTATGGGAGTGGATGTTTTTATGATGCTTGAGGATACTTAAAAAGTTTGTTCTCATAAGTAATTTAAACATTCCTCTTGAAATACTGTTTGCACTATTAATTTATTTAGCAAATTAATTACAGAATCATAACATTTTAGAGCTGAAAGAGGCCTCAGAGAAAATCCAGTACAACTCTGTTTTTGCAAGCAGCCTCTTGGCTCACTCGTAGCTCCATGCTAACAGTACAATGGCCAGTCCTCCACATACCCTGTCAATCCTGCTCAAATCCCTGAGACACTGGCTCTAGCACAACTGGCTCTTTCTTGTCTGCAGAGGAAGATCAAACATGTCATAAGTCATGCAATGTATTGCTCTTCTCACTGATCCCCCAAGCAGAGGCTCTGTTCTGATCCACCCTTTTCCACCTGATTTTCCATCAGTCTCTTTCCCAGTCTCTTCTGTTGTAAGGCTCAGAGGAGGAAAAATTCATTGTCATGCCTCATCCATCTTCTTCCAATCTGCACTCATTCTCCAGCCCTCTGAAATTCCCATTCCACTTGCTCTTGCCAAGGTCACTAATAACAAATCTCAAGACACATGAGACTAGATCATTCCTTGGTAGCATTTGGAATGCTTGCTGACTCCCTTCCTGAAGCTCCCTCCTTGGGCTTCTGTCACAGCAGCTCCCTCCTGGCTCACCCTCACTACTCTGAGCTTCCCAGTTCCTTCTGTTGGAGTTTGTGTTTATTATCACATTCCCTTCCATTCCTACATTTCTTTATTGGAAATTAGAGTCACTTGTGCCACTTTCTCACTTCCTGTAGGTTATTTACTCTCATAGTCTTTGGTCCACATATTTCTGGTGAACTTCTAAGCAACTACTGACACCTTCTGAAGCTCCACAAGCCATCTAAACTCCACAGATACAAAACAGATCTATTCCTCCCCCAAGAGTGTTCCCCACTCATATCTTTCTCTCTGTGAATAGCAGTATCATTTATACAGGTGTCCCAACAAGAAATGTGACATTGCTACACAGATAGAATCCAAACTTCCTGATCACCATATAAGGGAGACCCACTGCTCTAGTCCCTGCCTACTGCACCAGCTTCATATCTTACAACTCCTGCTGGTCCTCTCACCCACTGCAGCTAGACTGTCCTTCCCAGAACTCTCAGATGAACTTTAGTTCATGTCCCAAGAATCAATTCAAGCATTGTGTCCTTTATAAAGCTTTTTTCTCACCCAGTTTTCCTCTTTCTAAAAGATTCAGTCATTCCTGTGTGCCTCAAAGACTGCTTGTGTTCCTCCACTTGTGACTATTTGCTACACATATTTATTCACATGCCTCTTTTTCTCTATCAGACAGATGTACCTCCAGGTCAGACATCATGACTAGTTCATCTTGATGTGCACTGGATTTAACATGGATACATATAATAGTCATTCAAATGATACTTACGAAAAGACAGAACTAAATGAATGAATGGATTAATGAGTGGGTGTAATTGAAGTTTTAAAGACAGGAGTTGCTACTACAGGTTCTAAACATAAGTAGCCCGATAGAGCCAGAATTAATTGGAGTTGGAGCTGAAGGGAGGAGAGGGGAGATATGGTGACTAAATCAATTTTGATAAAGAGACGGCTTTTAAAAGGTCAAAGAAGGAATCAGAAAAAGTCTAGAAAGATGGTTGGAACCAGATTATGGTGAATTTGAATGCCAAGATAATGTGTTTGCATGCTGAGGATTCAATTTATGCTCATAAACAGAAGAGTAGCAGGCCTCTTGTCAATTCATGAATAGCAAAAGCAAGAACAATGAAAGCCAGGAATTTTAACATGGACTCATTGTGGGAGAGGAAGTAAAGACCAGAGTCAAAGGAATAGGTGGGATCAATGGACCAATTTAAGCCCTTTATACAGAGACCATTGTCATTGGGAATAGGAAAAATGAGGATAAGCCAAGTCAAATGAACAATCAATTGTGTTGAAAAAGTTAAAAGTTTTCTCAAGTAAAGTGAACTAGGCTAAATATCCAGCTTTAAAAATAGGAGATGTTCAAAAGGGTTGCCTCCCTGACGTCTCAATGTGAAGAGACAGATACTTTGCTGAAAGTGAAATGGCTCTATGACTCTATTTATATAACATCTTCTCGGTGGTTTCTTTTCTTTGGCTACTGAGTTCTGGAGACACACACCTCTGTGTGTTGCAAATCACAACCCTGTTATCAGGGAGTAGATAGAGGAAGGACGTAGGTAGGGGAAAAACAAAAACGCATTATTTCCCTATCTGATGTCTTTAATCTATTAGGCTAGACATGTGGGAAGAAACAGCCTGAATGACAGAAGATGCCAAGAAAGTACAGATTCAAAAGAGGGGATTTCACAGAACCAAGAGCCTAGTGAAAGATGAAGCCTGTTGTCACCAAGTAGGGGAAAGGATCTGTCTCTGCTCATTCATCTATGTAGAGCTGGGATAGAGTTGTCCATGACCCCTTGCCCTGGTCTAGCCAAATATCCTGAGATCAGTAATACCCCAAAGATTCTGTAAGTCACATCAGTCTTTTTGCTTTCTTCATCTTGAAGACCTGAGACAACCATTACTACTGAAATCAGAGTTCTGGCAGCAGGAACACACCAGGCAACTCACACCAACCATGGGATGGATGAATGTCTATGATATATTCTTCCCCTGGGCATTTAAATGTGTCATATGGCTTTTGTATAAAAATGTATGGAAGCAGCTCTCACCCCATGATACTTAATACATGGTTCCTAGGTTAGAAATATAAATGTAAAACATTCTGAAATCTAAACTGAAGAAGCAACTGTCTTCACCATCCTGTTCCCCAGATCAAGTAGTCTTCTTTAGATTTCTTCCATGAAGCAGCAGGATAAATCATCTAAAATAAAATCAGTCAAAGTTTTGAGATTGTACTGAGGAGAAAGGAGGAGGCAGCACACATGATTAACTTGGTCCTGTTGAATTGAGAGTTTCTGAATGATTAAGAAGCTGGAACTTGACTAAGTCAGAAACTATGTGGTCTATAACAGAAAATCTTCTGAAGGAAAACAACAAACTTGCAGATGAAGCAAACAGATGATTTCTGTAACTTTATAACTAGAACCAGAACTCCCATTTTTCTTCAGTTCTGGATAAAGTCCCTGAGCCAAGACCATGCTAGGATAAGGGAATTAAATGTGTTTTCAGTGATTTCTTAGAAAGGGAAAAATTATGTGTTGAAACAAAGTCCCCTGATTTATTTTAACAAAGCTTCCATTTCAGTCAGGTGAATGAATGTGAGGGGAGTACGTTTTAAATTGCTTGCTTTGCCAATATACCTGGTTTTTAACTTGCTCTATTTTTCCAATGAGAAGGAAAGCAACACAATTCTCACTAGAGGAAAGGGTACTAACCTTTCATTGAATCTGCCATGAGCTAGGCACTATTGGGTCCCTTCATATACATTCTCACCTTTAGAAGTAGGAACAATAATGATGGGCTACGTTGGCAAGGCTACCTTTGACCTAGAACTTCGTACATGCCAGTAAGTGTAAAGTATTTTAAACAGATCACACCATTGTCAAGGTTTTCAAGGTTCACCGGTTTTGTAGCATGTTTCAGCACTTCATTCCTTTTTTTTATTACCTTAACTCTAGATGAGTCCCTCAGTTGTGAAAGATAGCCGCTACAGTCAATGAATATCCTGTCCCATTGAATTCTTATTAACACTTTCAAGTAATGATTTTGTCACAATCTCTGCAGTCCCCATGTAAGGACAACTATACTGTAATTTTTCTTTTTAGGAGACTCACAACATTTCATCTTACAATATCTTCTTTTTGAGTTCTCTGGACAGTTGAGGGGTGAATATATAACCCAGTTGTAACTGAGAGAAGAAATGACCCAAAGATCACAGACCTGACTAGTTCATATAGAAGATGGGCCAGGTCAGAAGTCAATTTGTTCAAAGTCTGTGGGTCCTTGTGTGTGTTGTATGTGTGTTTTGCCAAACTGCTGACTTACGTTGCTGCTTCAGAAATACCATAGTTCTAATTCATGGGAATTTAGGCTTCCTCTTTTGACTCTTTTGGGTTTATTATCTTATCTTTATGGTACAAAAATTTAGGTTGAGTAATCAGATCAAGATTAGGTACATTATTTCTACCTAGCATGTAGATTTGTTCACATTCCTTCACTAGGTGATATAATCAGAGAGAGACTCACAGTGTTGGAAACAACCTTGGTCAACATCAAGGTCAAGAGATCTATCAAGGTCAGAGGTCAGTTAGTAGCAGAACAGAGTGGGGGGCGGGGAGTGTAGAGGCCAGAGTTTGCTTCTTGGTGAACAGAAAGTAATATGGATGCATGTCAGAGTCAAAGATCTGTGAATCTCTACTCTGCCACTTCCTAGCTGAGGAAAATTGTGAAGTTATTTAACCTGTTCAAACCACTTCCTCATGCCAGTGTGAGAATCAAATGAGATTAAAAGTGTATATTGCCAAAACTACACTTGTACATAGTCTATTTATTAAGTATTAATTGCATCCTTTTCAGGCAGAGTTCTTAAGTTTGGAACTTTAAGGGATCCCTCCCAGGGAGTTGACCAGAACTTATAGTTTCCAGTTGCTTCCTCCACTTCCATGGCAAGGATGCCCATGGGAACTCAGGTCCCTAGAACTGTGCCCTTTGCTGAGCTGTGACCTGAACTGAGTTGGCACTGTGCCAGGATTGACCAGGACTTTCCTTTGTCCAGGGCATGCTTCACTGAGTCCTGAAACCAGCAGTCATTCCAATCTTTACTATGGTTGTTCCACCCTGAGAAGCTTTGGGTAGACCTCTGGGAAGTATTTTGAATAGAAAATAAAAGTTTATTGTTCTTACTTTATGGTTCCCAAGGGCAAGAATGAACACAGAGTGTAGCTTGAACTCCCACTTAGGCTCTAAACACATTATCCTATCACATACAACCCGCTGCCTGTAATTGAATCATATTACTTACAGTCACAGATTTCCAACTACAAAATATTGTCTTAATTTTAACTAACATGCTTACTCCTCAAAATCTAGCAGAAAACTTTCCATACTACCCAAATATCTTAGTTAAGGAAACACATAAGCTCCATCTTGCAGTAACGCTCATTCCAAACTTCTTCTCTTTTCATGTTATTGGCCCAGAGTAATTTTATATTTTCCCACTTTCCCAGATATGATCGCATTGATCCAGAAGCTTATGTTCCTCATCTTACAATCCCTTACCCCTCACTGGCTGGTCTACTGTTCTCTTACTGGCTCCCCCTAAATCTCCAAAAGGCTGTTCCAAAGATTACCTCAAAACTATCCTTTTCAACATTTTTCTTCAGTCATTATGAAGGAAAATTAAAAAATAAAAGGACAAACCAAGATATAGGTTGTGATCATTAATTATTCAATCTTTGGGATGCCGACTACATGCAAAAACTGAACTAGATTCTGTGACTTTATAGGTTACCTAATGCAAATTACTGAACATTTCTAAACTTGCTTTTCTTATCTGAAGAATGGAGACAGTGATGTCACCCAATACATAGCGTGGTTTTGAGTACAGATGCTCCTCAGCTTATGATGAAATGATACCCTTTAAAAAAAAAAAGAACATTGTAAGTTGAAAATATCCTAAGTTGAAAATTCATTGAATATACCTAACCTACTGAACATCCTGACTTGACGACACCATGCACACACAGAGTGTCACTGTCTGCCCTCAAGATCCCCCAGTCGGTAGGAAGCTGTGGTTGGTGACCCTGTCCAGCATCATAAGAGAATGTCACAGAGCAAGTCGCTAATTTAGGAAAACATCAAAATTCAAAACCTGGAGTACAGTTTCTACTAAAAACAAATGGAACAATCGTAAACTGAGGCCCATTCATATTAAGATAGATAGTATAAAGGGCTTGTCATATTGTCAAGCATATACAAATAATCAGCCAGTAATAACTGTTGTTGGGCAATACAAAGGTACCTGAGACTTATGTCCCAGGTACCCTCAAGGTACCTGGAGGGTACTTGGGGTTTATAAATATAAGCATTTCTAAGATAATCAGCCAAAATCTGGTGCAGTGGCTCACGCCTATAATATCAGCTATTCAAGAGACTGAGACAGGGGGACCACAAATCTGAGGCCAACCTGGACAACTTTGCAAGAGCCTGTCTCAAAATAAAATGAAGAGAGGGAGGGAGTGGGGGTATGAAAAATGATGGAATGTGACAGGCATCATTACCTTATGTACATGTATGGTTAATAATAATGATATGAACATACATCATGCATAGCCATAAACATGAAAATATGTACCCCATATGTGTACAATGAATCAAAATGAAGTCTGTAAAAATAAAAATAATAAAAATAAATAAATAAATAAATAAATAAATAAATAAATAAAATAAAATGAAAATGGCTGGGGACACAGTTGAGTAGTAGAACCCTTACCTTGAACGCACAGGGCCTGGGTTCATTCCCCAGCACCACATACACACACACACACACACACACACACACAAACAGGATGAGAACTATTGAAATAAAGTACATGATGCCATTATTTGTCTGATGAGTATAGGACAAAATAGTGTGGGTTAGAATATAATCTAGAAAGACCTCAGGGGGAGGTTGATGGACAAGAAAGGAGCTGGACTTTGACAGATGAATTGTACTTGGTGGTGAGGAAGGGTGAGCACTGCAGATAGGAAAATAACAACAAGAAACATACAGAGGTAGGAAGGGGCAAGTGTCCAAAGACCACTAGTACATGTTACATGGAAATTGTAATTCCAAATGCAGATTCGAACCAGATTGACAAGTAGTGAGCATACATGTATGCTGTAGGTAGACATGAGGTTTTAAACCACAAAGTTGTGGAAGCTTAATATGGCAGTAGTGTATGGGATGGGTTTAGGAGGAAAAGACAACAGTAGAAAGAGTATATTATTGAAAAAGGCTCAATTTAAGGTGAAGTACAGAGCTTGGGTAACTCTCTGGAGGTCAAAAAGGGAGCCAGATCTGAATGACAATTGAAGGGAAAAGATATGCCCTGATCACAGGCAAGGGCAAGGTGAGGTGCCAGTGTTTGCAAGAAGAGGGCACAGAAGACTTTGCTTTAATCCCAGGGAGGCCAAGAGAATGGGGTACAGTACCAACACTGAAATACGAAAGTCATTCACCCATTCATTCAACACACACCCACTACTCAAGACCCTGTATCAGGTTATGGGGATCCAGAGATGAGCACAACAGTCCCTGCCTTTCAGGAAATAGCAGTCTAGTCAGAAGGAGAAACTAGCTTGGGGAAGAAAAATGAGTATTTACTCATAAACTGATAGATCTGAAAAAAATATAAATGTCACCTAGAGTATTTCTCACCTGATACGAACTTTAAAGATGAGAAACTGAAGTCTAAAGGCAGTATGTGGTTGCCAAAATTCACACCTTTAGTTGTTGTGAGCCCAGAATTCTCTGTGTTATACTCTGCTATCCTCTGTTCATGCTTAACACTCTCTGTTGGGAATGTGTATCTGATATTCAATCATGCATTGCCTTGGGACATCATTCACAGGGTATCCAACTAGGGAATGGAGACTCATGACATACTGCAAACTATTGCTAATTCACTTCTGTGCTTTGGTGCCTTTTTGCCACCCAAAGATTCTAAGTTACTTCCAAGACCCATGCACCCTAATGTCTGCAGAAATGAGGACAAGGTCCACCATCCATTCACATGAAACCTTGCCTCTGCCCTCTCCCCCACTGCCTATATCCAAACATTCTTGAAGTCATGTCACTCTGTCTCCTCAATCGGTTACTTCATTTACATACTACCACCAATCACATTTCCTCAATTCAGGTCCTCACTGTAGTTGCCTCCTAGTTATATGCCTCCCCAAATAATTCATCTATTCACTCTACCATTAACCAGCCAAAATTTTCACCTCTCTACTCAAAAACCACCAAAATTTCTTCATTGACTATAGGATAGTGTCCAATCTCCTTAGTATGACTGGAAGTTCTTTTCCTTCCACAAGTTCCTCTCCACTTCTTTCTAGATGCTCTATGCCCCTGCAAAAGATCTTCCCACCATTATCTAAACACCCCAGGTCTCCCTGTGCTTTTGCACTTGTGTGTCTTTTGCCCTTTTCCCTCTTCTTGTTATTTGAATGCCCACTCATCCTTCAATGCCCACCTCAAAATTCACATCTTCATCATGTTGGCTTAGAATCAGACTTCCTTAAAAAGACTTCCAAAGCACAAGAAATCAAAATAAGGATCAATAAATGGGATGGACTCGAACTAAAAAGCTATTTCTCAGCAAAGGATACAATCAATAATGTGAAAAGAGAGCCTACAGAGTAGGAAAAATCTTTACCACACACACTTCAGATAGAGCATTAATCTCCAGAATTTATAAAGAACTTATAAAACTTTACACCAAAAATACAAAGAACACAATCAATAAATGGGCCAAGGATCTGGACAAACACTTCACAGAAGATGATGAAACAGGTAATCAATAAATAAATGAAAAAGTGTTCAACATCTCTAATAATTAAAGAAATGCAAATTAAAACAACTCTAAGATTTCATCTTACTCCAATTAGAATGGCTATTATCAAGAACACAAACAGTAATAGATGTTGCTGTGGCTGTGGGGAAAAAGGCACACTTTTACATTGCTGGTGAAGTTGCAAATTCATGGAACCACTTTGGAAAGCAGTATGGTAATTCCTCAGAAAACTTGGAACGGACCCACCTTTTGACACAGTTATCCCACTCCTTTATACCCAATCTACTTAAAATTAGCATACTACAGCAACACAGCCACATCAATGTTTATAGCAGCAGATTGTGGAGCCAACCTAGATGCCCTTCAACAGGTGAATGGATAAAGAAGTTGTGATATACACACACACTCACACACACACACACACACAAACACAATGGAATGCTACTCAGCCATAAAGAAGAATAATATTATGGCATTTGCAGACAAATGAATGAAACTGGAGACTATCATGCTAAGTGAAATAAGCCAATCCCTCCAAAATACAAAGGCCGAATGTTTTCCCTGATAAGTGGATGATGATATAAAGTCTGGTTGGGAGGGTGGGGGGGTGAGAGAAGAATGGAGGAATTTTAGATTATATAGAGGGAAATGAGAGGGGGAGGGGCATATGAAAAATGGTGGAATGAGACAGACATCATTACCCTATGTACATGTATGATTAACAAGAATGATATGAATGCTCAACCATAGAAATGAAAATTTGTACCTCATATGTGTACAATGAGTCAAAATGCAGTCTGTAAAAATAAAAATTATAATGAAAAAAGAAAAAAAGAGAAAAAAATCATCTTCTATCAGTAATTTCTAATAATTGTATTTATTTATAGCACACTAGACAAAAACCAAGAGAATATAATGCCACATACAGAGATACACACTGTATAGCAAAATAAAATAATTCAAATTGGCAAATGATAAAAAAGTAGGCTGCAGACAGGTGTAGTGTCCAGTCACAAGGTGCTTCTCAAGCCACCCTACCTATTGCCAGCTACTCAGTTATTCAGCTAAGCCTCAGGGGCCTTTTTGTGCTTACGTGCCTTCCTCCTACCCTAGACAGTGAGCCTCACAGATAAGAATTTTATCTTCATTATTTCTGCATCTCCAGTTTCTCAAATGATGTCTGGCATCTGTTAAACACTGAAGAAATGGTTATTGAATAAACAAGCACCTGAACAGGTAAGCGTATATTCATTTTTCCACCCCACACTCTGTGCTGAATAATTTACGTACAATGTGTGAAGTGATAGAAAGAAATTCTGAAAAATATCCAAGTACTTAAAGATATGGTCATCCTCTGTGGGGAAAATAGATAAATTGTTGGAAATACACTGAATAATTAAACATATTCCCCATGTAAGAGTGCCACAAATACAAACTGCTTGAGGTATTTATAAAGCCCTTCCTACCTATCTGCTCTCACAGGGGCCATCCACTTCTCCCCATCTAACTTTCAACAGGGGAAACAATAAAAATTGCGATATAAAAGTGGGAAAATGGAAAGTCCCAAACTGAAGTAACATCTAAACAGATTACCCCTTTCCTAAGTTCTCAAAAGTTAAAAGATGGACATAGTATCTTAAGATTTCAGTGATTTCCACAGCAAATATGGGGAACTTAAGGACTTTCTCAAATATTAGAGAAGAAAATTGTGAATGGTTGACTCTGAGGCTTTAAAAAGTATACAACCATGCCAAAAAGAGACATATATTCATCTTGCACACATAACTGTGGGTATTTTCACATACAGAATATCTTCTCACTCGCCTGAGCCAAATGAAGAGTTGAAGTGGACATTTTTAGTGGCGAACTAAAACAGCATGTATTCTGATAATCTCAAACTTATCACCCAGTGTTTTTTTAAATGCTGAAATTCAAATTATAGGGATTGTGCTAAAGGTTTTTAAATGCTAGAATAGTAAAATTTTAGATATAGAAAAGACTTCAGAAACTATTTTTTGAAATGAGATGATGGAGTTTAGGTCATGCTACCCCAACACATGGCAGGTTGGCACTTAAGAAAACAGCAGATGCAGGAAGACCTCTCTTGGAACTTCTCTTCTCCCCTGAGGTGGATCACAAGACTTTTATTGGAGAGGTGGCCCTTCTATACCTGGAGGAAAGAAGCATCATTACCTCCAAAGACAGGGACACAGACAAGAATCTGAAGAGGCCCTGTTTATTACTTGTAGGGCATGCCCACTTTGTCCAATCATGCTTCCCCACTAATGTCCACTACTCATCAAACCTAAGCATAAAATTACTTATCCCTCTCTATTTATTTATTTAGATGTCAGGGATTGAACCTAGGGTCTCTTAACCACTGAGCCACAATTCCAGCCTTATTTTTTCTTTTACTTATTATCCCCCGTTCTTTAAATCTTCATTTCTAAAATCTAAGTCATGTAAAACATGTTAAATAAATTTTTACACTTTCCTCTTATTAATCTGTCTTTTGCTATAAGGGCCTCAGCTGTGAACATACCAATGGGTGAGAAAAGAAATCTTCTCTTCCCTACAGAGGAAACTGAGACCTCAAGTACCTTTGACTAGTCATGAAATGACTGTGTATAAATAACTTTACAGACAGAAGCTGATCTGCTTTGAGAAGTAAGAAAAATCATGTGTAAAGATTCCAACTAAATGGAATTGGGCATGACTGGGATGAGATGAAGATGCCTGACCTGCAACAACCCCAGGCTTCAGTCCAGAATCCCCTGCGGAACGCTCCTCACTCCCTCTCCCTGAGTACAGAGAAGCTGGAGAATACAAAGGGGTAGGATAAAGAAACTGGAAGTCTCAGCGCTAGTGACAACTAAGGGGAAACGAATAGATATGGAAAAATGAAGAAATGTGAGGTGCAAAAGTCAAAAAGCTCTTGATAATTATGAGAACAGAAAATGTACTAATTTTAGGCAAATTATTAGGCAAAAATTGTATAGCCACATTGTCAACTTTCTTTCAAGCATGTAATTAAAAAACCTGTCCTAATCTTTTTTTTTTTAATTTTTTTAAGAACATGTCATTTTAAAATTCAGGTTTGTCTTTTTTTTTTTAAAGATTCATATGTTAATTTGATCTACAGCAACACTAAGTACCACTTCTTCAGAAAAGCAAATTATACTATGGAAAAAAGTGCTTAGCAAGAGCTTCTGTTTTGTTCTTTGCGGGGGTGGCAGAGTTTCTAGATTATAGGCATTAGAACTGAGTCTCATTATCTCCGCTGAGCATTGTGTGCTACTTTTGCTGTGCCTCTGAGTAAAACTGGCTCCTAAATGGCCCCTACAACAGCAGAAGTTCAAGGTGGCTTTCAGAGCACTGCAGGAAGAGCTTGAGTTGGGTGGGGTGCTTGACAATGTCATACTCAGTGCCTTTAGACACCAGCCTTTGCTCTTGCTCTTGATGACAAAGATAATAAAAGGAGGGAAAAACCCAAATGACTTCAAATAAGCCTAGACTTCAAACGTTTAAAAAACTCAGAGGCTAGTTTGAGTTAAGAATCTTTTGTGGGTTGAGCTTGACTTAGTTAATGCCTCACCCGTACCTTTACCAATAATGCACTTAAAAAAGAGAAATTGAAATTGTCTTCTGGAAATCACATAAAGGAAAAAATTGGGTATATTTGGCCCAAAGGTGAAGAAAAGTTTTGCCAATCATCTTCAAGAATAAAACAGGATATTATGAGAGGGTGGTTGACCTGACCTAGAGGCATTTAGTAATAGTTATTGCGAGCTATTTTCATTTATGGCAAAAGAAATTGGTTTGAATTTTAACAAACAAAAAATATATTCTAGTGAGAACTACTGGAAATCATAACCAGCTGCAACTGCCATGATCAAAACCATTGTTCCAATGACCTCACCAGGAACCTCAAGCATGACAGGAGTGAGCATGCCCAGAACTCACAGGGAAGAACTGGCAGAATGGAAAGCGAACTGTGATGTGCAGAATTCCAGCCTCCATGTCCCCCAGCAGGAACAAGATGTGAATTTAGAACTCAGAGAGGAGACTTTAGTACCCAGCCCTGGTACTAGAACCCTCTAAACCAACAGGTGGAAAACTACGAACTGTAAACCAGACATTTTATTAAACAAAGTGTCTCTGGAACATAGCCTCATTCATTCATTTACTTATTGTCTATTGATAATTCCGTGCTACAGTGGTGGAGTCAAGTAGCTGCCAGGAAGATTGTATGATCCATAAGCCCTTAAATGTGTATCTAGCCCTTTATAAAGAAAGTTTGCCAACCCTTTTTTTAAACCCCAAGACTGAATAGTTTTATTATTTTGACAACTCTCTTGCCTTCATCCTCAGTACATAATCAATATCAAATTCTATTGATTAAACCTATAACATTGTAATTCTTTTCTGCTTTTTTTTTTCCTCATCATTACCTCTCCTCATGACCATCTCTTCTCAACTGTCTTCAATCTACTAACATACTGCCACCAGGTTATTCTTTGGAAAACTCAAGTCAGGAAATGCTTCTGCCCTGCTAGAATACCCCCAATGTGCCTATCATTTGATTACAAAAATTAAATCTAAAGCTCTGGCCATTTTTTGGTGACAAGTTACATTTCCAGACTCACTTTTCCACCAGTTTCATGCACATTCAAGTCACTGATCTCTGACAAACCCTACACTTCCCTACCTTTGTGATTTTTTGCACTGACGCCTCTGATTTGAGAGAATGAAAAAAAGAAAAAAATCCTAATTCCGAACAGTGCTTCCCAGCCATACCCTACTGCTTCCTATTCCTGATAACTGCTTCCTTCCCAGACCATGGCTCCTTTGCCTGAGTTGGAAAATGCCCAGCCCAACTCCAATAAATACATCAAAGGGGCCACAAGTCATCAGTTCATACCAGCAAAAGGCAAGGAGACAAGCAAAAATGATAGCAGAGACCTCCATCACAACACTATCATGACACTCTTGCAGGCAGGAGACCAGAAGAAGTTCAGAAGGGCTTTTGCAGGGGTCACCATCCATGACTTCTTCAACTGACTGTCCATACTGATGCATCCAAGATTGAACTTCAGCACTCGCACTTCACTGCGACTCTGATAGAGGAGCCCACCCAGGTGGAAGATCCTTGGGACCTGCCTGTACTCCAGGATACTGGGATCAAGTGGTCAGAGAGAGACACCAAAGGGAAGATCCTCTGTGTCTTCCAAGGGACTCCTCTACTTGTTCATGTGCTCCTTGGACATCCTTAGCAGCGCCCTCCAGTTGGTTAGAGGAAAAGTTCATCAGCAACAAGTCTATCATGTTGTTTGATTGTTGCAAGGCTGGTGATTGGGGAGTTGGTGACCATCATGGTGCACAACTCCAACACCTCCTCACCCATCATCACCAGCATGATGGCCTCCTCATTGCTGTCCATGCAGGTTGTCCTCCCCATCATCATGGGGGCCAACACTGGGACCTCCATCACCAACACCATCATGGCACTCATGCAGGCAGATCAGAGGAAGTTCAGAAGAACTTTTTCAGGGGCTACCATCCATGACTTCTTCAACTGACTGTCCAAACTGCCCCTGAAGGCTGCCATCCACTACCTGGAGATTCTGACACCTTCCATTTCAAGAATGAAGAAGATGCCCCAGCACTTCTGAAAGTCATCATCATGAAGCTCATTACTCAGCTGGACAAAACCATCATCTACTAAATTGCAATGAATGACAAATTGGCCAAAAACAAGAGTCTGATCAAGATTTGGTGCAAAACTTTTCTGAACACAACTGAGATGAATGTCACTCTCCCCTCACCTGAGAACTGCACTTCTCATTACTTCTGTTGAACCACCAGGAACGTGACCTACAAGGAGAATATTGCCAAGTGCCAGCACATCTATGTCAATTTCAACCTCCCAGACCTTGCTGTGGGAATCATCCTGTTGGTGGTCTCCCTGGTGGTCCTCTGCAGTTGCCTGATCATGATCCTCAAGCCCCTGGGGTTCTTGTGCTCAATGGGCAGGTTGCAGGCATCATCAAGAAAACCCTCAACACTGATTTCCCCTTTCCCCTTGCCTGGGTGACTGGCTACCTAGCCATTCTTGTGGGGACAGGCATGACTTTCATTGCCAGGGAAGCTTGGTGTTCATGTCTGCTATGACCCCACTAATCTGAATGGGTGTGATAACCTTTGAAAGGGCATATCTGCTTACACTGGGCTCCAACATAGACACCACCACCATTGTCATCCTAGCCACCTCTCAAGACCACCTCTCAGTTAACTCTCTACCACTTTTTCTTCAACATTTCAGGCATCTTGCTGTGGTACCTGATCCCCTCCACCCACATGCCAATCAGCCTAGGCAAGGGGCTGGGCAACATCTCTACCAAGCACTGCTGGTTGTCCATATTGTAGCTGATTTTCTTCTTCTTCCTGACCCTACTGATGGTGTTCGACCTCTATCTGGCCAGGTGGCTGGTGCTGGTGGGTGTTGGGGTGCACATCATCCTCTTGTTACTGGTGGTGGTCTGCCTCTGGCTGCTACAGGTCCACTGCCTACATGTCTTGCCCACAAACTATGCAACTGGAACTTCCTGCCCTTGTGGATGAATTCCCTGAAGCCCTGGGACCACCTCATCTCCCTGGCCACCAGCCGCTGCCAGCAGCACTACTGTTGCTGCTGCCACACATGCTGCCTGATGTGAGGCAGCTGTAAGTGCTGCTGCTGCAGCAAGTGCTGCGAGGACCTGGAGGAGGTGCTGGAGGGGCAGGGTGTCCCCATCAAGGTCCCCAAGGCCTTTAACAACATAACCATGAGCAGAGAGGCCCACGATGAGGTCAAGGTCCAAGCCGATGCCCCAAAACCAAGACCATCTCCCACAGCACAGCCTTCTAAGGACCACCCAGAGGTTGGGGAGGACCTCAGGTCCTGCGTGTTCCACCCTTCCTGCTTCCACATGCCTTCCGCTGTCTCACAGGGATTTGTTCCCCAATAGGAAAGCAGTTGACATCAGACGTAGCTCTCCTTCCCCTGACTTAGGATGTCAGCATGCAGGGCAGTTTCATGTCAGCTCCTGCACCCTTGGTTCCCCCTCCCAGAAGGCACAGAACAACACTGAAGGAGAGGTGGACAACAAAGCTGAGTAGACAGGTGACCACAGCCACTCCTGTACATAGGTGCAGGAGGATCTGTTCTCAGACAGAACTACTCTTCAGAAAGAAAAAGCCCCCTGGAGGGATATATGGAAGGTTCTCGAAGGTACCTATGTAAGGGTGTTTGTATACACATTTTAAAAAGCTGTCCTCAATTGTGACACAGCCCAGAGACCTCTCTTTTAGCAAAGACTGACTTCCCCAAGAGTTCCTGCTCACAGGCATCCCTGCCCCCAGGCATCCCTGCCCCAGAGCAGCCCTTATTGAGGGCAAATAACAATTGTTTGGAGACTTGGACAAGACCAGTGGTGTGGGCTTCCCACTTCTCAGTGCTCCCCAACCCCTGTCAGGAGTGCCTTACCTGGACAGGTGAGGATGGTCCAAGTGGTTTACCTGCAGTGTCCTTTGTCTTCACATTTCCAGGATGGGAGGCACACCTGAGCTACAGAGAGAGAGTCAGGATATATTTGGCTCACAGAGAGTGAGAGAAACAGAGATTGATTGATTCTGTTGCTGAGTCAGGTTGATGGAGGGTGAGAGCAGGGAATGGCTAGCATTTGGAGAGATTTTGATCTGCCAGAGGATCTTAGGCTAATTCAATGTCAAATTGATTTACAATCATTGAGGCTACATTGATGCTACTTTCTTGGCCAAATAGAAAGAGTTCCTGTTGGAGCTCTTCAAATAGGTTATGAAAGTCCACTGAGCTCACCCCCTCCACGGTGGCCACCTCAAGGGCCAGGAATCACCTGCTCTTGGAACAGGTCTGTTTGCCTCCGCTTCCTCTTTTCTGTAAGATGACTTTCTGGGCCAGTGGTCAATTCCACACATACTCTCACCCACACAGGCATCCCCTGGAGTCTCTTTTCTAACATTGTCCCATAGATGACCTGTGATTTCCTGCCTTCTCCATGCCTGAGAAGTTCCAGCTTTTCTCAGAGGAAACCTGGGTGCAGCTAGAGTGCACTGGGAACTATAGCTGTGAGTGGCTGAGGGTTAAGGGGTGAGCTCCATGTCCCAGGTGCCTTCTCTCTGGCTTCCAGAATCCCCTGTTTTACCTAAACCACTGCTGCCCACCTGGACTGCTATAATTCTCCCCTGGCAGGTGAGCTTCAGCCTTATGTGGGACTGAGGGGTCCATGAAACTGTGCCCCAAGACCCTGCCCTCCCCCATCCCAGCATCTCCATCTTAACAGGTTGGGATACCAAGCTGAGCCCTCTCTGACATTCCGCCCATGTAGATACCAATTCCCAAAAAGACCCATTTATGCTCTATATTTGTAGTCATGCACCTGCATAGCATTTTTCACAAGTTATATAGTAAATAGTCTGTGATTGTTTCTTATTTGAAAATGATGCAGGGTTCTAAGATGTAAAGCACAAAAGGCCACCTTTCTATATGTTGTAATACCGCCTTCAAACATGCCTCTGTGGCTGCCACCCTGCACACTGTAATTATGTAAGTTACACCTGGGCCATAGCTGTCTTTGCACTCTGATTTTCAAAAATGAAATCATTGTACTTAAGTTGATTGTATTTTTCTGTTAATTTTTTACTGGGTAAGGGAAGAAAGAAATAAAAGAGATGATCAACCCCCGCCCCAAATTCTAATTCCATATCTGAGATTAAAAAAAAACCTGAGAAATAAAATCTCAGTGGGAGACATAAAAATGCATATCAAAGTCTTTAGGTTTATTAAAAGACTATATAGAGCCTCTCTACCAAACTCTCCCTGATTCATGTCCTAGTTAGATCTTAGGAAAGCTCGTACAACAGAATGACTTGGATCTGAAAAATAAAGCACTGTTCAAGACCTTGACCTCACATTGATAGAGAAAATAATAGAGATTAACATCCTAGTGCTTAGATCAGCTCCATCAAATAGATAAACATGAACTCATGGTTATCTCCTACCAGTCGATAAGGATGAAGTAAAAAAAGATGGGTAAAAGACTGTTAAGGACTCTCACATCTTAAGAAAAGATCATTGACAGGGATGGTGGGTGCAACTCCCCAAGAATTTTCCATCAGTTTTTCTCATATCCTTTGGATTAACTATGAAGCTTATTAACCAGAGTGTGACTATCCTCTGCAAGACAGATCAGCTGTTCATCAAGACAGTCTTTTTCTCACCTTCAAGGTGCTTCCTCGATCCACCCACTGCTTTGGCTTCCTCCTGTGACTACTGACAGGAAGCATGAAATTTCTCCCAGACAGTACGCTAATTACATTAACTCCAAATCTGCACTATTTTCAAACCTGAGTATTTGCTCCCTCTTCTATTTCCCAGCCCAAATTATTCCCAACTATACTGTCCAGTATAACTCACAAAAGGTTATGCAATGTGATTAAATGACAACAGTAATGTATTCCACTAATAAATTTCCAACAAAATAAAGATGCCTAAAATTTGCATATAAACTCACTAGCATTGTGAATTCCCAGAAGAAATTGAAGTTCAAAGATTAAATTCTCCTGCAAGTTAAAGTCCAAATAATTTAACATGCAAAAGAATTAATATCCTTAATTTTTCCTTCCCAAGTTATTACTCCACATAGGCTCAGCTAAAGGACTTAGGCTCAAATATTCGATAGTCTGGATTCCTTCGATTACTGCTGCCTGGGAGTTTTGTCACTGAAAGAAGCATAATTTCTTTTGTTCCCTACATTAAAAGAATCCAAAGACATACCAGGATTACTACAGCAGCAGCACGACTCACACACCCTTAGAAGTCAAGACAAACCCTAGGTCCTAGAGAGGTCCTCTAAGACAAAACTGTCAATTGAACATAATAGGTAGTCTACACGCCCTTGAATGTGGCCAAAGACAGTAGCAGTGGACCAGGGGAACTGTGGGAAGAAGGGTAATCAAAAGATCTCAATTGAAAAGATCTCAATTTTTGTCTGGCCAAATGCCAATCAGCTGATGATAACAATTAAAAGTGTGTGACCCTGAACTTAAATCCAACTGGGAAAAATTTTTCATAAAATATTGTTACATACGAGGGAAAATTCAAGGTATACTCTTTTCTCACGAAGAGGTACTAAAGATGTTTTAGGCTTCCTAGAAAGTTCAGGAATTTACAATGATTACAGTACATGTCACAAGTCTTACTTCCATTTTCCCTTCCAATCTGGTTGTGGTTGTCTGGTGTCATCCTGAATGTGGGATCCATTAAGACCCTACTTTCCATGCTTTCTTTTGAGCCTGTCTTTTCAGTTCTATGACACGGTGTCTGTTATCCCTTATCTCAAGAAGAAAAACTCTGTGGGCCTATGAATCTTGTTTCTTACAACATTTATTACCCTACTCCCTATATTTTCTTCTCCTGGAGTCTCAACTCAGCAGATTGCTAAACTGAAGCTCCTACGAAGGCTTAGAACATCTTTGTCCTAGAAATCTAGAGAAAGCTGACTTCTCTGCCCTGTCACCTGAAAGCACTCACTGAAAACCACCCTCAGCTTTAAGTAGCATTCCATTCTGCTCCATATTTTTATGCAATAATAGGATGTATTTCATGGGCTCATGCTTCTTCCCTGTTCTGTTCCTTCTGTTAGCATAGCTTAATTGTAATTCCAACAATGAATCCCAATGTTTAAATGGATACTTCCTTACTTATCACAAATACAGCTGCCATGATGTTAGTACCTGAATGTCTTCTTTCCTTTTACTTTCTCTTAGCTTTTTAGCATAGAGGTTTTGGTTTGCTTGTTTTAAATGATACCAGAGAGAAAAGCAAAAATCAAAAGATTCTTAGACTGCCGAAAACTCACTGCTCATTCTTCACCTACCCTGGATAATCCCAACCTCTGGAGACGTCCACTTATCAACCCAATATATAACCAAGGTCACAATTAAATCCATAACTTTCCTACCTGACTCTCCTTTAATAGACCTTATCTTACCAGGGCCTGGCTTAGAATCATAATTTTACAATCCTAGGCATTTGATACCTGCTCAGTCCCATTAAAACCAGCAAAATTCATTCCTCCAATGATTCATTCACTATTCCATTTTCATATTTTGGGTCCTCCCCTCTTAAATATGTCCAAATTCTTTCTAACCGCTTGGCATATTTATGCCATCTTCAAGGATCAATTTTCCGATAGGTGCTACCATGGACTTTCAACCCAAGATGGCTCCTCTCAAATCTTTTAGCCCCTGGCAACCTCTGGAAAATCATTCTAATCTGTTCTTTGAGAGATTGCCTCTCTTACTGTGATAGATTACAAGAAGTCAGAGACACTGTTTATCATCTATTAACAAATAAAATACCTCCCCCCACCTAGTGTTCCATTTAGGAACAATCAGACCCAAATCTGTCTGCTCTTCTTTTTTATAGGTCTTTTCCTCCACCATGTCGTCATCCTCCAGGGTGTCAGCACTTCCCTGAAGGAAATGTCTTGCCTCTTCCTGCTTAAGCTGAAGGTCTCCCTGCATATTCTTAATTTATCCATTTGTTCCATTTCAAAAAGGAAGACCAAGGCATATTTTCCAAACCACTTCAGCTCTTTCTGAATTTCTTAATAACATCATAATCCTAGAGGCAGAATGTCAGAGGAGAAGACATTTTTAATAGACTTCTTAGCCTTTGGGTTTGCAAAATTTCAGTGAATTATTTCTCAACAAAACCATGTGATGAGATAATCTCTTTCCAATAAGAATAACCATTTCCTCTTTTTTAACAGCTTCATTTTACATATAATTTATATGCAATACAATCGCAAATTTTCAGCATTCAGACTGATGCGTTTCAGTGAATATATACAATAATGTAACCACCATTGAAATTAAGATACAGCATATTTCTATAACCTCAACAAGGTTTCTCATGATCTTCCTTCTACTCCTGGCTCTAGGAAATCATTGATGTGCTTTCTGATACTATAGTTTTGTCTTTTCTAGGATATCATATAAATTCATTCCATATTATCTTTCATATCTGGTTCCTTTCAGTGACCCTGATGTTTTTGACATATGTTCATGTAATTTCATAAAATCAGTAGTTTGTTCTTTTGTATTGCTGAGTACTGTTCCATTGTATAGATTTTTTCATAATTATTGAACTCATTCACCAGTTGATGGAGAACTTTTGTTGTTTTCAGTTTTTAGTTATTATGAATAATGCTATCAGGAACATTTGCATACAAGTTTTTGCACAGGTGTATTTTCATTTCTTTCGGAAAGTCTTAGGAATGAAATTGCTATGTCATAGGATGAAACTATGTTTAACTTCATAATAAATTGCCAAGTTGTTTTCCAGAATGGCCTTACCATTTTGCATTCTCACTAACAATGTGTGAAAGTTTCAGTTATTCTATAAGTGGTCACACCTTAATTTTAGCTATACTAGCAAGTGAGTAGCACCATATTGTGGTTTTATATTGTAGTTATATTGTGGTTTTATATTGCCTGATAAACAGTGATGCTGAACACCTTTTTCTTGTGCTTATTGGCTATATTTGTGTATTTTTTAGTGAAGTGCCTGTTAAGTCTTCTCATTTTTATTAATTTTTTTCTCATTATTATTGAGTTATAAGAATTGCTTATACATTATGGTCACAAGTCTGTTGTCAGATAAATGAATTACAAATATTTCTACCAGTATGTGACTCGAATTTACATTTTCTTAATAATAATTTTCAAAGAGCAAAGTCCAATCTAAGTCTAATGTGTGGTATTTTTTTTTTCATAATTTTTACTTGCTTCAGTTAATTGCTCTGACAGAACTGAAGATTCATCATGATCCAAGCTTACTAAAACACAAAATTTGGAACTTCTCACCCATGAGCTTCAATCTTCATATATTATTTTGCTCAAGAATGACTATCACTTATCATTTCAGTGAAGGAAGAATAAACAATATGTGGTCAAAGGCTAGGAATATTACTATCATTGAGCTTCCTACACATAAAATCATGTAGAAAGTGGGCTAATTGTTTCCTCCTAACCTCCTCCACCTGGATATCCCCTCAACATACATAGACACAACGCCACCCTGTTTCCTCCTATCAAAGTCCTACTCATTCATTAAGGCTCAACTCACATATGACATTAATTAGGATTCCTACCTCTCTTGTATCTCCCAGCCTGCCAACTATTTCACACTTAATTTTCACCTAGCCTAGGTACTTACTATGTTCTATATAGTCTATTTCATCTCTACTCAGCTGTAGCACCTTCAAGGTACTAATCGAATTACATTTTTTAGTATCTATAGCACCTACTGGAGTGCTTTGCATGCCATATTAAGCAGACTTAACTTGTTCCTGGAATAAATAAGGAAATGGAAGGAAGAAGTAAGGAAGAAATTGTATGTGGAGCTCTCCTATGGAGGAAGGTTTGTTTTGTGTTACTCTACAATGAGAATTGGAACATAAAAGTGATCTTACAAGGAAACAAACCTCAGTTCAACACCAATATTTGGAGTTTTTATAAGTATTTGGAATGGGACCCTCATATGACAATGAGCTCTCTGTTACTAACTGTGCTCAAGCAAAAGTTAAATGACCCCTTCAACACTACTCTAGAAACAATTATGACCTTGACTATAAGAGGTTAGACTAAACTAGATGACACATCCATTTCCTTCCTATTTGAACATCCATGGGCAGTCACCTGTTGATCATGTACACTCTTGATTGCCCTCAATTCATGTCCATTTCTGTTTTATGTCTCTCTTGTCTCAAAGCTGGAGTACCTCCCAAACTGCACTGTCGGGTTCTGTCCTCCTTCCTATTTGTTCCCATATATCTAGCTTTTATCTTCACCATTATCTTTCAGTTACCCAGAACAACCCAGAATATTTCATCAACAGGTGCAATATAACCAAGTAGGCATGAAGAACAGCTATCAAGAAATAGTAAAACAGAGTAACTACTTATGAGAAAACTGTTGGTGCATTTCCATCTGGACCAGAAGCTAATTCAAACCAGTGGCCAGCCCAGGACCTGAAGATGGGCCACATTACTACTGATGGTTTAGTAAGTAGATTATACCTGCTGGAGTTGTGGTTGGGCATAAAATACAGGTTCTGATAAGGATGAATTGAGATTCTGAAGCTTTAGTGACTGACAGAAGGCACTTCTCTCACTCCACACTTACCAGAAGAAACCCTAGGCTAAGGATTGTGATAATTGCATAATTATTATAGCTCTTGCTCAAGTTATGATAATTGCAAAATTCTCAGGTTTTAGTAAATTCAAGGAGTAGTGGAGCTATGATTAAACTCAAAGGATTTAGTCTAAAGTGAAAAGATAGGTTCATTCCTACAAACACTTTCATTAAAAAACGTTAGTCACAGCTTCTCATGTATAGCAAAACAACAACAACAACAACAATAAAACCTGTTTGAGGAAGGATATTGCACCAATGTCTCTTGGGTCAAGGCAGAGTGCAGACTTGAAGGATATTGGTGGTGTAGAACAGGGAGGCTGGGCGAGGGGCAAGTTTTGGTGAAGAACAAGAAGCTTCTTCTCCCACAGTTGGTTTCCCAGAACCTTTCCCTGCTTCCTTTTTTATCTTCATTACAATCTTCCTGTGACTGGAGGAGGGTGAGAGATAAAGAGAGGAGAATGGATATTTTGGGAGGATATAAGGTTATGTGGAGTTGGACTGTGTAGGAAAAAATTAGTAGAGAAAGAGATATGCAATCGTTTCTGCCCATTTCTGATTCTTACTAGGAAGGTAATCAAGGGAAATCATTCCACAACTTTGGGCCATCTATGAAGTTGGGCTAGGGAAGCTCAGGGAGTCAGTGGTTGGGAAGACTCTTTTTGGTTGAGTTTTGTAAATGCTTTTCCTTGATTGATCAGATTTGATGCTTCAGATTTTGCTTTCTCTCATGTACAACTGATTATTCTAGATAATAAAAAATCTGGATGGTTATCTCTTTCTCTACTAATTTTCTGTAGTACTTTGCTTGAAATCCAGAATTCAACATAATTGTTCCTTTAGGATGAGAGAGTGGAATTAGGAAGGGAAGAGAAGTGTGGAAAGACAGCCTGATTATTTTAAATCACTCCTTTGATCCTCACATAGCAAAAGGATTTGCTCTCAAAGACTTGTTTGGGAAAAGTTAGACCGAATCCAAGTTCCAACTGGAAAGCAGTCAGTGGTTCCCATATTTCTCATATTCATTCACTTGGATTTCTTTCTGTTAAGGCTGCTTCCCAGAAAGTTCTATTTCTCTTGACTATTGCAAGGAAATAAATTGAGACACCATAGCATTTAATATATACCATGGAGAGAAAAAAATTGAAGATACCCACCCTGATTTCCATTAGAAAGGAAACTCTGACCCCAAATAATTTAATTAAGTCTAGCCTACTTCCCACATTAATAAAGCAAGCAAGCATTAAAAGCTAATGTCAACTTCTCTTAGGATTTTGGCAAGCTCTGCCAGATTAAGCAAGAAAAAAAATCTTACTTCAGAGTGATGGGGACCCACTGACATCAAGGGCAGGACAGGCTCCTAACTAAGTGAGGCAGTTGAGTCTTCTCTTAACAAGAGTTCAGACTGTACTGACTCTTAAGGATAGTTTGTTCTTCAGTGATTTTTTTTTATTAACTAGCAAATAAATCACTGGTTCTGCAGCTCCTTTTGGTAAGAGTAATGAAAAAACAACTGGCATTGAGGGAGTTGAGATCAGCGTCACCCAGTGCTCTGAAGCCGATACTCCCTGCCCTCCTTCAGCTCCAGCATCTGCACAGTGAGGAGCAGTGAGCTTCAGCCACCCAGTGGGCTGAAGTCTAAAGTGCTGCTCCTGACTATACAACTAAGACTCAAAGTATGGCCCATTGGACAGGAAAAGATTCTAAGAAAGACAATAACTAGGCCAGCTTTCCCAAGAAAGGGCATGGAGTTTCAGAACAAGAGACTTAGAGAAGCAGGTAAGGAATCTTAAACACAGAAACCCAAACTGGGAGTGGGAGGAAGGGTCATAGGGATTCTCCATTCCCTTCAAAGCTAGTTTCCAGGTGGCTTTCTTTTGACACTCAAGGTATAATGTGGTAGCCAATGCCATTTGTTATAAATCAAACACAGGGTGAGAAGGGCAGTATTTCCCAGGATGTTCTGACAGACTGATCACATAGATCTGGAGCATGAGTATGTAAGGAACTCAGAGAGGGATATTAAGAGAGAGCCTGATGGGTAGGTTACTGTGTAGGCTGAAAAGGGCCCTCAAAATGTAACCAGGTCCTAATCCCTGGAACCTGTGAATTTTAACTTCTATCGCAAAAGGGACTATGTGATTCGCTAAGGATTTTGAGATGGGGAGATAATTTGGGACTAGATGGTGGACCCTAAATATAATCCCAAATACTGTTCCAAGAGGAAGACAGAGGAGATTTGACGATAGAAGGAGAGAAAGCAAGGTGTCTATGGAAGTAGAGGTTGAAATGAACTTGCCACAGACTTGGTGGCCACCAGAAGGCAGGAAAAGTTCACAAAGGATTACTCTCTAGAGCCTCAAGAAAGATTGACACTGCCAACACCTTATCTTGGCATGGTGAAACTGATTTTGGACTTCTGGCCTCCAGAACTGTCAGAGAATTAGTGTGTGTGTTTTTAAGCAACACAAATCACCAAGTGCCTAGTCATATGTCACAACAGCCATAGGAAACCAATACAAGGACAATGTGAATAGGAAGAGAAAGAGAACACTAATTTAGTAGCTGTTTCTAATGGGAAAATGTGGGAGGAACTGAAAGAGGCAAACAGACTGCTAAGGAAAGGTGTTAGAAGAAAACTAAAAGGAGGTGCTTTTCAAGTGCTGCCTCCAAGTATGACAAAGGGGTCTCTTTTCATTGTAATGAAGTCTTCTGCTTTTTGTGCTACTGGGGAATAGAATCCACTCATGCCAGGCAAATGCTCTACCAACGAACTGCATCCCCATCCCATTTTACTTTGTTTTGAACCATATTCTCACTAGGTTTTAAATGCTGGCCCTGAACTTGCAGTTTTCCTGCCTCAACCACCCAAGTCACTGGGATTACAGGTATACACTGACACCACTCCTGGCTTGTAATGAAGTGTGTTGCTATGCTTTCAAGATGAAACCCATACCTACTTTGGAAAGATTCTTAAAAACATGAAAAAATAAAGTCTTCAATTGAAATTTATTTCTGACAAACCAAAACTCTGAATAGACTTAGAGGCACCTGGATTTTATACTGGGGATTTGTAGGAATTTGTGTGACATTCTGAACTGCCTCAAGAAACCATTTTCACCACACTATTGAAATAATGATGGAAAAGAAGTGCCAAGTTCAGCAGACATAACCTGCAATTGCTTTGGATTATTACCCTCAAGCCAAAAGAAAATAATAAAGAGAAGGACATATTCAGGAGAAGTCCCATTTTAGGATTCAGGATTTTTGTCAAAGAACCATACTTGGATGCCATTATGCTATTTATTGACACTGAAGATGAAAGCTTCTTCCATATGAATCCAGAAATTCATTTTTAACCCTCCTCAACAGTGAGATGCCCTTTTGTAAGGAGAAAGGCAGACATCCATGGTTTAGTTGAAGCATTTTCTGAATTCTGCCCTCAGAGACTTTATTTCCCAGTGAAACTGCCTGATCACACTTCTACCATCTTAAAAATTAAAAAAAGAAAAATCATAGTAGCATTATGCTAAGAAACCCAAGAGAGAAGAGATGGCTCAGAGTCCTTGTTAGAGCATGTCCCTGAAATGACACAAGAATGGACGGAATTTGAAAGACTGAGAAAGTCAAGTCCACAAGGACTGGTAGTAGGGGCTATTTATAGATTTGATCACACACTGTCTCACTGTCTTGGACAGAACATATGGCAAGGTGGTGAATACTTAATATTCATACACTGAATTCATAAGCACTAATCAACAAGATAGAGAGAGAAATAAAACATGGCATGGAGTGAAAGACATGCAAGCATAGTTTTGCTTTTTTGTGACAGAAGACAGGGAATTCACCATCTTCCTCAACTTACTGAGAAAGCAGACTCTGGAGGAGGAGATTAAATGTTGATACTGATGCATTCATCCTTCTGGAAAATTTCAAATTCCTCAGTTATGCTTTTCACAGAACAAAGGTTGACTAACAAGTAAGCTGAGTAAGAGCCTGTCTTCTGTGGCACCAGGGGACTTCTCATCTACCCACTTAAAAAAGGGGGTGGAATGGAGTGGGTTGATGTGGGATGAGGACTTGAATCACACAAGGCAAAGCTAGTCCCCTCCTGTGAAGAAGTGTGAACTCAATGAAGAAAAAGATATGACAATGTAGAGGACATGATTCATCAGGATTCAAGTTACTCATTAAAAGAGGAGGTCAGACCCTGGGAAGACTCTGTGTCCCAGGAAGTGGATGTAGGAGGGGAATGGAGCAGAGGGAGCTGGTCACATTTTGGTGCCGCTCAGTGATGGGTTCCACAGATACAAATGGAGTTGAAAAGGCTAAGTGAAAGGGTTATTAATGAAAAGATAGTTTCCAAAAGTGTGGAAGGAGTCAGTGAATAAAGAAAAAAGGATGAAGCACCTTTTTTCTACAAGGGTCTACAAGCTATTTCCCCTAAACCTGAAGGAGGGTTTCCATTTAAGCTCCTCCAGATACAGTGAGACGAGGATTCCAGGGTAAGTAGTTCATGAGATGGGGGAAGAAAGCTAAAAGGAAAGTTAGGAAGTAAGGCAGAGAAGGAACAGTTACCAATAAAAAGGGTAAGGACAGTTCTCACTGTAGGTCGTGGGAACATAACACCATATGCATGCTCTGCAAGTTGGTATAAAGCACAGCCATAGGACTAGACCTCTGGTCAGGGGCTGCACTGTAGCATCCAGCAGGGCTCAGAGTCTGGGATAAGGAGGGCATCCTCATGGAGGAGTGACCCAGATGAGGATATGAGAGCCCAAATAGGGTAGAAAAGGCATCCATGGAGCAGGGAAGCCCACTGGGGAGAAACAGAGCCCAACAAAGAGATCAACAGAGGATTGAACAGTGTGGAATGAAAAGTAAGAACCTCAGTAGAGAGAGGAGGTACCTGTACTGGGTGGAGTGGGTGGGAGGGTCAGAGCCAACTCTCATATCAGGGATGAATCACATAAATAAATACACTAAGGATCTAAAAATAAAGTTTCTCACTGACAGAAGGACAAGTAAAAGAAAGAGATTAATCTAGAAGAGACCTTGTGGTGTTATATTGGAATTAATGACAGAATATGAATCATAGATTTCTAGAAGGATCCATAGATACACAGAAACATGTGTGCAAATATATACACATATTTACATCTATATTTATATTTATACTTTTATCTGTCCATCTGTATATCATCTGGATAGATATATACCCCCAGCTCTGTCCACTGATTGGCCCAAGAGAAAGGAAATTCCATTAGCAATGACTAACAACTTAATCTTAGATTCTAAAATCACTTTCCACTCAAGGAAATCAGGGCTGTTGGAGAAGCAGCTGATCCAATTATGGGACAAGAAAAACTCAAGCTGAGGCCAAATATATTGTTCTGAAAAAGAAGCGAGAAGTCCTGAAGGAATGATGGAGACATGGCATAAGGACACAAGATTCCCTGGCTCCCACTGGTTGAGGATAAGATCATTTTACCATCAAAACAGAAAAATGATAGGAGCAAATCACATGGGAGATCATGACACCATGCAGATATAAGTGAACAAATGGATAACTTGAAATTCTGATGAGGAACAGAAGATATACGAAGGTACAACCTACTTTCCAACAAAGTATTTATTAACTGGAAAGGAGAAAAGAGCTGCTTTGCAATGAAGAAGTTTGACAGACACCACTTTAGTCAAGAAATTTAAATGAACATTTACAGTCATGTAACAAATGAAAATTGTGAACTTCCTAATGAGATACAATTAAAAGAGCACAGTATCATGTCTGTGTTATTTCTGATGAAGGTGAAAAACCTGATCTTGATCAGGAAGAAAACATTAGACTGACCCAAACAAGTTATTTAAATGAAATAGCTGCTTGAAAAAAAAAAAAAAAAAAAAAAAAAACCCAAGGCCACAAAGTCTAGATGGAGGAACTGTCCAGGCTGAAGGACACTACAGAACATAGCTACTAAATGCAAATGGAGGTCCTGAGCAGGATCTTGGCTACAAAATACATTGTGAAGACACAGGGCAAATCCCAAATGCAGTCTGAGAATTAGACAGTAGCAATGTATTGATGTTAAAATTCCAATATTGATGACTGCATCATAGTCTTGGAGGACAGTATTCTTTTTTGCAGGAACTATATGCTTTTCAGACATTAGGTCAGAAACTTAGGAAAAGAGCAGTCCTTTTACTGTAATTTTATTTTGTAAATTTAGATTCTTTCAAATTTTAAAAAGAAGAAAAGATGTAAAAAAGGAGTCTGTCCCACTCAATGTACAAGGTCATTCAAGAACAAGATCAAATGTGCAAGCACTAGCTAAGTTTTTCATTTCCCTGCCCCCACAAAACACTGTGAGGCATCTTCAGAGACTGTGTATTCAAAGTGTATTCTTTAATCCCTACTACTGCTAAGATCTACTTAATAAATTGCTCCTCTTAAAACCAGTTTTTATTTCACAGAAATTTTGTCCTTTAACAATTCATTTTGAAATGGTCAATGTTGGAATGAGGATGCTTTGAGGCACACCTTGGGACCACCAAAGTCATGAAGGCTGTCCTCCTCACCCTCACCCCCCACAACCAGCTCAGGGAACACCTCCGCAAAGCCAGCCAGGTGACCAACTAAAAACAGAGAGCACTATACTTGATTCAAATTATAAGTTCAGTACTATACTGTACACATCCAGCATTACACACGCTTAACACAATATAAGTATGTATAATGACATATCAAGTCTCAGTTTTGAAGTAAACCAGAAGCAGGCAACAACAAATTAAAGACCACCTAATGTCCTCATTTTACATAAAATTAAAAAATTTGTTATATACACACTGGCTGCTTCAGAACCCTTAGGCATGTGAGCAGAAAGTGAAGAAAATATTCCAGCTAAGAATAATCCCATGTTACATGTATTTAAGAACCTTTCCAGTCAAATCATATTCTAAAGAAGATTATCTTAAAGGGCCAGGGCCAGTTTCCAGGCTGAATGGATTGTAGAAGGAACTGTCCCCTAATCCATGTGTACCTCTTCACAGGTTCTGAAGGTACAAAGCTGGAGCAGATCTATTCTGCTTCCCAGCGTGACTTTAGATTCTGGGGTAAAGCAGCTGGCTGTCCCTGGTTCAGTGGAGTCTCAACCCTGGAACTCTCTCCAGGTCCAGAGGGCTGCTCTAAGCTCATGGGGACCATTCTAACCTATCAAGGCCAGAGGCAGCATGGCTATAATTTGACAGTGACCTTCCTTAACTGCAGCTTTCAGGATAAGTGGATTATTCACTTTAGCCCATGAGAATGCTTGCCAATTAAGCATGGCTTTGTTTGTTTGTTTGCAATTTTTGTATGATCCACAAAAACAGCCAAGCTTGTGATTAATAGCACCATGAAAACACAGATATTGGTAGAGAACAGGATAATAAAATGAAGTTGCTTTTGATTCTGGGCATGTTTCCTACCACTAATATCAACAAAGTAAACCATTTTAACTGAATTTGGGGAAGTAAGATGTTTTTCTAGAGCAAAAATCTTCTTGTAGGGAGAATATAAGCAAAGGATATAATTTGCCTATATTATCCCTACAAGATATATATATATATATATGTATATATATATATATGCATATATGTATATATATTGTGTACATGTCTGTATGTGTGTATATACAATTTTATGAAGCAGCAGAGGAAAAACTGTAGACAGAACTTCTATTCAGAATGGTGCAAGCTGTCAAGTAGGCATATAGATGTATTTTTAAAAGGAAAATTGAGACAAGAGAAGGCATCTGAACTCTTGGTGGAGTGGTCAACTAAGTCCCAGAAATTAGAGGAGAGTACAGTGTAGGTACTAATATATTGGTACAATATAGTATATATATATCAACATCCCAAAAATAAAATAGCTACAGTTGTGAAGCATCTCCCTCTACTGTGTGATTTCAAAAGGAATGCTCATCCCTACAGAAAGGAGAAGTAATCTGTTCTTAAAATAAGGACAGATGCTTCCCCTTGGCTGCCCATTAGCTTTGCAGATTAATACCCTTGGCATCTTGAATATTTTTTTAGATGTGTTTGTTTTACTGGCTGGTGCATTGCTAGGAGCAGAGAGGCAGGGACTCTATCCCAGTGAGGTCTGTTTGTCGAGCACACAGGAGGCTAGTTGCAGGAGGCTGTTTGTTTTGAGTGAACCCAGCAATAGTGAGGCAATCAGTTAAAATCGCTATCCACTGATAGAGTCACTGATCCAGATGGAACAAAACATCAGCAGGAGATACATGTCATCAAAAGCTGTCAGAGTCTCTGTGGTCCAGGAAATGAAGGCATCTCGTACTTCAAAGTTGGGGGAACTGGCCAACGTGGTTCATGCCTGGGTGCCAGAGAGTACCAGAGAGTGCCAGAGATTATGGGGTCACATCTGTAACAAAAGTTAAGCATAAATTCTTTAAAAGCTGTGCACTTGCCAATTCCCTTCAACAGCTTTCCCCTTTCACTCTCTTACCCGAGCCCACACACATAGACATACACACCATCTGAATTCTTCTTAATGTTTCAGGACCAGTTCCTCATTTTTAAGTTTTACTCTGCCCACTCGCCAGGCCTATAAGACTTTCTCTAACACTTCATTCTAGCTGCTGCTGTCAGGGAGGGGGCCAATTTCTGCACATGCCCCCTGCTCCAACACAATAGCCCCACTGTGCATGTCTCTGCTCCCCTGCTTTCTCTGAAGACTTAAGAACAGGGCACATCTCAGGGATGAGGAAGAGCTAATGTCCCCAGCAGGCAGCTCCAAACCCATGGTGATGGAGCCATTAGATAAATGCCCCACTTGCCATCCTTCAGGAGAACAATTCTGGGGTCCCTCTGTACATTTTGCAGACATATGATGAAGTCAGGCCCCTGTGACCTAGAGCTGAGACCGTGGCAATGCACCCCCAACCACCCACTTGCCTTTTTTCCTTGCCAATCTCATTCCCTATTCTGCCCGTCACCCCTTTTCCTGTGTTTGCCTCCCAAGTAAGCTACTTGCAACCCAAGTACCTATCTCGTTCTGCTTTGAGGGACCCAAACTAAGACAGAATACATTATTATGAACACAATGATTGGGAGATAAGGTTTTTTTTAATTGCAATAACAAAATTTTTCAATTGCAGTAACAAAACAAAGTTCTTTGCAACTATCAAAGCTATGGTACTAACTAGAGGACCAAACAAGTTATTAAACACTGTGGGCCTTGATTTCTGTTATCTAAAAAAAGGAGGAGATGGACTAACAGTGCATTTTTAACTCCCTTTACTGCTAAAATTCCATGACAACAGAAGCTATCTCTATGCCTTCAGTACAGCCCTTCACATAAGTGTGGCAAAAATGCAGCGGCTTCTCTTGCCTTACAAACTTCACATCATTGGAGCCTCAAAGGTGTAAGACATACAGATTTTCCACAATGAAAGCTCCAGACTTTCTGGATACTCCTCAAACTAGGCAGCACCCAGATTTAACTCTCAAAAAAGAAAGGTCTCTTCCACCTAACTAAGATTTCTGAGGTCATTCAGACTTGCCCTCTCTTTGCGTAGATATAACTGAATGTCTTCATTAGTTTCTCCTTATCCCTGTAGAATGAGTCCAGATCTCTCTTCCTAATCTCAGTGCAAAATTCTCAAACATCTGTGTAGTCCCCACAGCACCAGAAACTCACATTTAACTCACACTTCAATGTCATCATATGACCTGAGGAACTTTTCAACAAGGAGATCGAGAATCCTTCCAGTTTTTTAAATAACAGTTGTAAAATTACCTTGAGGAAGTTGTGGCTTATGAACTTTTTCTTTATTTATTTTTTATTTTATTTATTTATTTTTTAATTAATTAATTAATTAATTTTGCAGTGCTGGGGATTGAACCCAGGGCCCTGTGCTTACAAAGCAAGCACTCTACCAACTGAGCTGTATCCCCAGCTCTGATTATTTATTTTTAATAGAAATATACCTTGTGTTAAATATATTGAAAATAATACGCTGCAGAGGGCATAAATTCAGTTAAGGTGAAAATTCACTTTTTTTTCAGAAAATATTAAAATTTGACCTTAGGGATGGATATCTACCTTTCCTTTAAAACTTAAAATTCCAGGCTTGGCATAAACAACCCTCTTCCCTCCCCAAACCTCCAGGTGGAGCTGTACCTGCAAGTCTGGTTTTCTTCGCGGTGTTCACAGCTGCCATGAACATATATTCACTGTTAGGGTCATGCACACTGGATCCATACTTCTGAAAGAAAAAGTCAGAAACCAGGTTTGTCATCTGCTCTTTGCCATCTTCATGCCTATTTTCTACTCTTTGTTGAAGAGATATGTGACAAAAGGGTAATCACGAACTTATTCCTGGCAGTGGGCTAAGTATAACAGTACCAAAAAGGCTTTAAATACAAAGAATTTTCTGCTAAATTTCCTTCCTCATTTTTGCCCTTTATTGCTCCTTTTCCAATCCACTTAGATTGTGGCACTGCTTCATCTTCTTCCTTCTTCTCTCCTTTTCAAATTCTATTCTGGCACAGATCCACACACCATCTGGCCAATGACCGCACTGTGTGTGCCCTTGAGTATCTTCACACATGCATAAGATGCAGAACGATGTAGGGTCTCGGAGTCAGAACCTGCAATGTAAAAGACTAAAGGAATGTCCTACAGACATTCTTTAGACATTTTTTTTTTTTTTTGCCATTGTTTTATCTCTCTGAATAGATTTTCAGCAGTTTTCATTCAAAGCAAGGAGTCTAGTAACTTGCCAGGAAAAAAAAGCTAGCAATTTCCTTCTCAGTTACTACTGGCACATTAAAGATTTCTCACTGGTATTCTTAACTTACCAGTTACATGAGACTTACAACTAATTGTTTCATCTTTTCCCTGACTCTTAGGAATCTTAGATTCAAAGCTGCAGTCTGTTTAGTAATTCAAAAATCAGAGACATCTATTTGAATGTTTTAACCTCCTTCCTAATCTTTTGTCTTCCTTTGACCCCAATTTCCTATCTTTTTTGAATAATAGTAATCATAACATAGCTCTATAAGCCACTGAGTTCTTTTGGAATAAAGTGAGCTATAAAATAAACAAGCTTTGTTCCAACTTATTGGTTTAATTAGTAGGTATATCTTGGGGAAAACAAATTGTCAACCTTTTGATCAAATAACTCTGGCAAAGAATAACGTGTATTTTTGAAGAGTAAATAACCACTCAGAAAGCATATGCAAGAAGAGATAGAAATTGCTCACCTTTTTTGTAAACCAAAAAATAAAAAAGCATCCAAACGTATATGCTACAATAAAAACCGCACATCCAATGGGTAACCAGAACTTCAGTTGGCAACAAAGCTGTGATTCTGGGTTGGAAAAGAAACATGTTAATTAAAAAAAACAAACAAAAAACTCTGAGAATCAAATCTCTTTCAATGCTGAATCATGAGTTCTTTTATAAAATTTAAAGGAACTGTTAGTCAAATAAAGCTTTTATTCACCATCAAGAAATTTTATAAATGGTAGCTAATATCACCTCAGTATTATTGCAAGGATCCAGACACTAAAACCTAAAATACTACATTTATATGTTTATAAATGTGGTCAATACTGTATTTTTGCAGAAGAATAAGTAGGAAAAGTAATGGTATAGAACCATGATTTTCAATCGTCTCACTTCATTCACAAACTCAGCAGCAAAAAAAACCACTTTATACCTTCCATTAACAGAGGTAATCATGATTAAGCCATGAATTGGGGTACTTGTCTTAAATTGTTTTGTTTTTCATTGGCATATGTGTTTTAAAGACAACATGACCTAATTCTAAGTTAACAGTGTCAACAGTCTATGTGATTAAATTACATATTACCAATAAATACCAATTATGATTAATAATAAATCAGCTCTTGTATATTTCATCAAAAATGATCTACCATCAACTACACCTAAATGAACTCCAAGAGAAAAGGTACTTAATTGTTTTCATTAGCGAGAAAAGTTGTCAGAATGTATATGTACTCTTAAGCCCCAAACATAAAAGCAATGTCTTACCATAAATATGCAAATATTCTCTGCTAAGAATCTTTTCTTGAAAAGGAGGAGGATCAAAAATTGATAGGTTGCAGATGTAATAACTGCCATGAGAACTGTCCAAGTTATTTAGAAAAAAGGAGACACTGTTGTTGGATAGCTGAGATTGGCAGAATTTCATATTCTTAATGGACACCATGTTTCCACTTCCCTTTATCTTTGTGAGATCACAGAGTACTTGCCTCCCCTTCAGTAACTCCATTTTAAACTGCTGGACAGTCTCAGGGTATTTGCATAAAATTTGTACACCTCCATTGTGAAATGTAAACATATCAAACTTGGCAGAATCATTGATTTCTCCTGGATAAAAAGAAAGAAAACAAAACAAACTGACACTTTGTGAATATATTGCCCTAATAATTATATTTAAACATAAAAGTCTCTCTTTATAAAGTCACCTCTATTGCACCAAAATGAAAGATTTTCATGTACAGGCAAACAAAGAAAATATAACAAAAGCTATAACTGTGACCCAGAATAAAACCTAATTAGAAATGTGCTCGTCTGATATGTGATATTTAAAATGTTAAGTATTAAATAATACATGTAAATAGATTGAATCAAACAAATATGGGCCCTCACAATGGAGATTGATGGTAAACAAATAAATGTGTAGGGATATAACCAGAATTTGTGCTAGGAATGGAGAACTGTTCAGATATGTGGTTGGGTTGCGATAGGTTATAATTTTGATTGGAGGATCGGAAATGCCTACAATTGAAACCTGCATAGCTGTTAGTTGAACAAAGAGAGATTAGGGGAAAGATACTATTTAAAAGAAAAACATTTTCAGAAGTACAAAATAGCCAAAGCTAAAATTGAATGATTACATATAAATAGATATTTACATTATACCTTCCCCCTGCAGAATAAAAGAACAGATCAATTATATTCAAATGAGAGTAATGTATTTTCTCTGAACTTCACTCACCCAGAAATGAATCAAAGCCTGATAACAGAGGTAAGGTTTCAGATTTTTGCTTGCTTTCTCACGTTTTAAGAAAACTTTAAGCTCAAAAGAATCGAAGTTATTTTTGTGAGCTACATGGGTACTACAGGAGGAAAAAACTGAATTGGCTTTAGACTGGTTGCAGATTCTGAGCTACCAGTTTATAAGTTCTTTCTTTTACTTTTTTTGATCCTTTTAATTTTTTAAATATGATAAAGTTTCATTCTGATATTGGAAAAAAATATTAGCAAGATAATTTTTTTACTCAAGTTTTGAAAACTTTTTTTCTTAAGAAGATTAAATAAGTATAAAGAATTTTAAGAAAAAAATTCCTAATTCTCCAGGGAAATAGAAATGCCATTTGTATGTCTTTACTCTTCCAGATACATGCTTATTTTACATAGCAAATGTGATTTTGTGTTCTGCTATTGTCAATTAATGTCATATTATGAACATTTGATTTTTTATGTAATTGTCTTAATTTTATTTTTAAATGATTACATAATGTGCCATCATGTTAATATGTCATAACCTAGTAAAACTAATCCACTAAGGTGGGCTATCAGGGTTCTTTTCAGCATTTGGCTTTTATGTAAATTTTACGGCATTTGGTCAAAATATTTAAACATTATTATAACAGTGTGCATCCTCATATTGCTCTCTTAATTAAGTGTTCCAATTTGTATTAAGATCCGTATCATACAGGAGGATTCATTTGCTATGTCTCTTCTTGCACTAGTTGCCTCAATTTTAAAGTTCACCACAATTACTTATTTTCTTTAATATCTCTAGGTTTAAACTTATACCCCTTGTATTTCTAGGGAATAGATTTTCAGAAACAGAACTTTGAAGCTGCTTTTGCTCTGAAAGCATTTGTTGTTCTCCCAAATTCAAACTTTGTGTGTGTGTGTGTGTGTGTGTGTGTGTGTGCGGGCGCACTTGCTTTATCTTGCAGAGTCTGCAAAGTGAGGAACCTAACAGACTTTCTCCTCGATAATCTCCGTCCCCAAAGAGTTACATACTTGGAATACAGGAAACCAGAGTAAACCAACTCTCAAGCGGAGTATACCCCACTTTCAAATCACTTCAATATTACTGAAAACCTCAGTCTTTGAATTTGATTTGAGGAGATAGTGGACTTTTATTACCACCAGGTTTTTAAAGCAAAACCATCACCTATTCTAAGAAAAAGATTTAAATCCTACAAATAAGATTTATGTGCAATGACAAGAACACTATTAAAAATAGCAAAACACACAAGGAACAAGGCAATAATAGGAACAATAAACGACAGAAACAAATCCACAAATAATTTATATCTTTGAATTATCAGATCTCCAATATAAGACAATTGAGCTTATTATGTTTAAGGAAATAAATGACAAACTCACAATAGCGTCTGCAGAGCACAAGAAAAAATTTTAAGTTAACTAATTTGAAAAGGACCGAATAGAACTGGCAAAAACATGGCACCAGCTGAGATTAAAAACTCAATGGATAGTTTAAAAGCATATTAGACAAGGCTATAGAGAGAACTGAAGAACTAAAAGATAGTCTAGAAGGCGGTCGCAATCCACAGATACATGAATCCCAATGAATCACAAGCAAATTTCTTAAAGACCACCTGCACACATTACATATATGTTAGTGAGAACCCTAAAAGAAGCTAGAGAAAAAATGACTTATTACTTTCAAAGAAGCAACTATGAAACTGGCAGGTGAAATCTCAACATCAGCAACAAAAGCCATGATGCAGTGGAATTAGATATTATATCTTTCATGTGCTGAAAGAAACTACTTATCAATCTAGAACATTCTGTCTAGGAGGACAGTAAATGTATTTGCAACTTGAAACTTTGATAGAGAAGTGTGAATGTTGAGACTTCTTGCATAATCACTAAAAGAACAAAACTAGAACTTATGCCCAAAATAAGTATCACAAAACCAGCCAAAAAGTTTTGTCTAAGAGTTGGGTGGTGGATTAGAATGATGAAGGAAACACACAGGGGTGAAAAGCCTTCTGTGTGCAGACAATGTTTTATTTCTTGGCCTGTGGTTATTATAGGGGGTGGGATAGTATGCATTACTATTATTTATTAAATTGTGCATTTATGATTTGGTCACATTTCCATGTAGAAATTGTTTTACAAAAAGAAGTCAAGTATATAAGGAGAAAATAATCCTTGTTTCAATTTTTTAAATGGAAAGAACAATGTAAGCAAAATGGAAAGAACTGACAGCAGAAGACAGATGCAGTCTACAATAGATTAAAATGAAGGGCATTTTGCTTGGGGACTTATTTGTCCTAGAGTGAATTATGTTGTGCAACTCTTATTTTGATGCCTTTGTCTCCACTGCCTACTGAAGAAGATAAGATCATCTGAATGGGTCTCTTAAAATTGTTCAGAGCAAATTTCCCAAACACTTCGGGAGGGCAGCAAATAAACCACAAAGAGGTCTTGGGGCAAAGGTGTCTGCTGCCACTTTATACACAAACGAACATAGATACATTGTGTTCTGTTTTTGAAGATGATTGGTCAGCAGTTTTTCCCCCTTTTGTGCCCATTCTGTGACCTGCCACCCAACATAAGCTGGAATGTAATTGTGGACATGCAATGCAGTGGTTCTCAGGGAAACCAAAAGCAAATTCTTCTCTAGTGACTCCAAACTCCAAACCCCTCTCAACTTCCGTCTCCTCATCTGTGAAATAAGAAAATAAAATGAAACACCTTTCCAACAGTTACTTTGTCAGGAACATGATCAAAACATACCCACCTGAGATTGCAAACAACCAGGAGAGCTAAAACATTGCAATTGGGTGAGTCCCCCAGAGAGGAGGCCATATTCCCATAATCTTGTCTTTAAATGGAATATTCCAAGAACTCAGAAAAATTAAAATGAATACACCTAAATTTCTTGCCCCCAAAAGTATTTAGGAGGGCTAGGAAGGGTTCCATTTTTCTTCAATGACAGTATCAAGTTGTGTGCCATTGACATCAACTAGGGATTCCAACTTGCCATTTCTATTGGGCATTCTTAATTACTTTTTATCATTTTTGGCTTCAAAACCACCTGAGTCACCTTTTTCACTGTCTGCAGTCTGTAGTGGTAAAACGGTTGACTCAGGTTTCTACATGCCCAATGTTTAAGCTTTCCATCTGGAAGACATTTGGCGACTCTAAGTCTGCCATTTGAGGGTTTTCAACCATGGTAATTAATTGATTACAAAATTATGTTGATGCCTATAGAGCAGATACGTTCAACTACCAAATCACAAATAATTCTTTGTGATAGCATTTTGAAAAAATATTATCAAAAGGAGAGCATCCCTTTCAATAATGTTTGCATTTAGTGGAGACACAACTTATGGGAAATTTGAATACGTTAGTGAATTGTAACTGCAGAAATAGCTAGACTCTTTTCTCCACTCCTTTTGATGCTCTGAACTTCAAGTCACTTTCAATTTCCAGTGTCTGCTTTGATTGGTTGGATGTCAAATCTGTCTGGTATACCAGTAGTTAAATTTTTCAAGTGTCCTGCTCATCAATCTCTTTCTTCTTGCTATTTTTTTCTTTCTCTCATGCTTACATTTTCTTCACATACAGTCTCTCAATAAAAATTTTTCTCCAAAATATCCTCTTTTACACTGTCTTTGATATGCTCATCACTTTTCCTAAGCTACTACCTCCATCTCCCATAAATGCTCATGCACATGGTCTATCCATGTTTCGATCCTGTGGGCACCCTCACTTTCACTCTCCTTATTTCCTTTAATATGAGTCAACCAATTCCCAGCATCATACACAGTCAGACCTGGAGAACTTAGAAATCACACAGAAAGTCTTTGTGTACAGAAGACTGAAGGCCCAGACAGAATAAATTATTTGCCTGAAGTCACACAATTTCTTGGGTGCAGGAAAGATTTTTGGTTCAGTTCACAAAGTATTGCTAGCAACAATGAATAGAAGTGTAATAGAAGCAGGCATCCATGTGAACCTAGACATGGTTGCTGTCTTTAAAAACCACTGCTAAAATCTTTCAGTGGGAAGAAGGCCTAATTTTCTGTTCCTCTGTTTTATGTCCAACAAAATCTACTCACTTCTCCATCTAAGCTGCAGCTGGTCAAAATCACCATCATCTCTCTGGCACTAGAAGATCTCACTAACTTTCTGTTTTTACTCTTGCCATCATAATCCATTCTCCACCAAGAGGCCTGAATGACCTTCTGACATAGAGGGTAAGATAGTATCACTGCCCTGCTTATAAATCTTGCAGGGCCTTCCCATATCACTTGGAATAAACCTACCCCCGGCCCCGTTTCCCCATGACCTACAGACTTCCATAATACTACTCTACTGCCTGTGTACAAAAGTCACTCAGCACACAGCAGTCACACTGGCCTTCTGTTTTCACTCCTCAAACAAGTGAAGTTGGTTCTTAGGACTTTGAACTGAAGTGTTTTCTCTGATCTTCATATGACTGCTTCTTTCTCCTTATTCAAGAATAAGGATACTTCTTCAGCAACCAGTGGGTACCCAACCCACCTAAGTCATTTTCTATCATATTACCTGAGAGAGAAAATATTTATCACTCTCTGAAATGATGTGGTTTATTTGTTTGTTTACTTGTTTATTGTCTGGCTACCCCACCATAATATAAGGCTAAAATCGAGAACCTTGTTGATCATTCATCAATCCATTCCATGTATCTACAGTAGTACCCGGTACACAGTAAGTTGCAATAAATAATTATCAGATGGATGGATGGATGGATGGATGGATGGATGGATGGATGCTTGGATGGATGAATGGGCATTGCAAATATAGATCTCAGGGACATCATAAATCTAGGGAGATAAAGCATGGGATATAGAATATAAGAACTAAAAGTGCCCTTAGAAATGATCAAGGTGAAGCTTTTACTTTATATTTTGCATTTATATTTGTTAGGTTAAACTGGGGCCAGAACTCTTGAGTATCTTGCCCAGGATTGCAAAACTCATAGCTAGGATGTTATCCCAGGGTTAGCTATGTCATGGTGCTCTTCTTCTGGAAACGAATACATGAAGACAATTACACATACAAGTTACCACCCTGCCTGGGATGTCAGGTTCTAAAAAAGAAATTATCTATTTGAGCTTTAAAGAAAAAGGCTCTTTACCTTAAAATACCCACTAGGGTCATAAAGACTTGTTTAGCTGATCAATGATTCTCTTGGCTCTTTGATGTCTATAAAGGAGAGGACAGGTTCAAATCTACTTGATTTTTTAGATCTTCATCATCTAAAAGTATGACCAGGACAGTAGACCCCAGACCAGTGATTGTTTCGACACTTCCAGATGTTTATTTACAGCATGTTAATGATTTGCAATATGAACATCACACTACATCTTTTGGGACTTGACTTGTGTCAGGAATACAAATGGAAAGATATTCTCTTATATCCTAGTAATGAGTCTGAAAACCTGACTACTATATGTAAGATATCTGTTCACTTTCAGCTATATTTTCTTAATCACAATAAGTATCATGTCCAATAGGGTATATTCTTCCCAAAAGAGGCTCCACCTGTTAACTACTACTATGATTCTTATCATACTGTCTTTGATATCAATAGACTAATGTTTTCAATAATAAAATCAGAATTTTTGTATTGGTTGAGTTCTTTAGGTTTTCAAATTTTTCAAAGATAGAAATCTTTGCATCTCTTTTTCGGGATGCTGTTAAGAAAATTTCGGAAGAAAGGTCATTTATCTGAGAATTGCATGAAGACTCAAGAGTCTATTTGCAAGTTGATTATTTCATTACCTGAAGTATTTCTTTTCTTTCACCCATACTGCCAGGACTCTATACGCAGTTGTGTTATCCCTAGTTAATCCTTTGGAGAGAACATTTGGAGAACTCACACAAGGCAAAAAGTGCAAAACAGATAAGCAATGCGATTTTATTCTCTAACTCAGACTGCTAACCACAAACCTCCAAGGTCTCAGAGTGATAAAAAGATAAGGTCTCCTAAGTTTGCAATTATTGATAGTGCCTATTAAACACATTTTCTGAAATCATACAATGATAAGCCTTAGTTTGGTACAGCCCAGGAATGCTAGGCAAGAGGCAAAATTCTTAAAAAGCCATTCATGCTTATATTACATTTTGGTCACATTTGATATTTTTCAAAGAAATTCTGGCATTGTTAGAAACGTGATTCCCAAACATTGTTTCCACTTTTCACAAAAAACAATATCATTTCATATGAGTTTACTAGCTAACACTTTTAGAATCTTGGTTAGTAGATTTTTATATATGCATCATTTCTATACTCATATTACAATTCAAAGACATCCACATTCTGAAGAAGTGATTGAGTTCAGGAAGGTTGAGAAGGTTTGCAAGATAAATTCAATCTAATTTAAATTTCTAACATTTAGAGGGGAAAAAAAGCCAAGAACTGTGAAGGAAAGCGAAAACAGAGCCAAAAAGCCAAAAGAATACACAAACACACACACATACACACACAATGTGTAAATTGTTTTTACTCTCTGAGGAACTCTACAGGGGGCATAAAACAATTGTTGGTACTGTAAGCATGTATAATAAGAAAAATGAAAGATCCATTTTCTCCTCCTTAAAAGTTATTTTCTTTGTGAAAATGGAAAAATCCCAAAGGTGTTATAAAACCTTGTAGCAATAGTCACAAAGTAATTAACTGTGACTATTAGTTATTTCATTGCTATTGATTTGAAACAGTCATACTAGGGAAATCTCATGAGATCAAATGAACCCAGCTCCACTCCACAGAAGGGAAAGGAGACCGTTTTAACCACCCTCCACAATAGCCACATTGCTTCCCATTCCTTGACTGCTGTGTAAAAGTCTCTGGGCAACACGGGCTGAGTGTTTGCTATGTGAACTCATTCATAATTATGACTCCAGCTCTTATTTTGAGCACAGTAACTCACTTCTGTCTCTCCCACTCAACCCTCCAGTCCTTGGTTTCCAATTCCTTTTAAGGTGTCTCTATCTGGATATACAATGACACATCAAGTGTAACATTTCCAAATCGAACTCAATGTTCACTCATCAAACCCAAACCCTACCCTTTAAGGTAGTTACTACTTAGATCCTAGGACCCTCAGAGTCTTCGTCATTTCTTTCTATCTCTGACTCTCTTCATCTAATTGGTCACCAAGTTCAATTGACTCTATCTCCTGGAGAGCTATTGAATTCTGTCCTTCTTCTCCTTTCCTATTGCCAATCTAGACTTCTTTCATGTCTTCCCTTGTCTGTGGAAACATCTCTTTGGCTATTTGATTGGTCTTCTTGATACCAGGCTCTCCCTGCCTTCATGCCATTCCCACAATTGCATTTCTAAAGAGCATTCACTCCCAGATTAAAAGTTTCCATTAATCTCCTCTTGCTTAACCTCCTCCACATGACACAATGTGCCTCCACAGCTCCATAGACCATCTATGCAAACCACCATGAAATTTTTGGCCATTCCTTTTACATCAGTACTTGTTTCCATAAACTATAATATCCTATTACCCCTTTATCTTACTAGAAACCCTTATTCATTCTCTAAGAACCATTTGAAATGCCAACTCCTCTCTCCAAGTCCCCAAAGACTCCAATCTATGCTCTCAATAATGCCTTGTTTAAACCAATGCATTATAATGCAGAGCCCCTTACGGCACAGTTACTCTTGCCTTTCTTGCTAATTTAACCATGAGTTCTACAAGGATAAGGTCTGCATCATGGTTGCCTAAATAAGCCCAGACCTCAAACAGAGTAGAAGAGCTGCAGTATTTTTTAAATGAATGAATAGAAGAACATGAAGGCTGAGCATGATACTGGCAAGGGTTCTTGGAGTGAGCTGAAGAACAGAGGAGGAAAAATAGAGCAAGAGATTGTACTTAATAGATACTGGGGGGCACTTATTTCCCAGTCCAAAGACCAAGACTCAACCCAGATGATGCCCAACCAGTTCTTGAAATCCAATAGTTTTCAGTGGCTTCCAAATAACAGCAGCTGCAAGAGCAGCTTGTAAGTATTAAGTGCCTTGATGTGTAGGGTGCTGTGTGAGGTGCATTACATGAAATATGACATTTGCTTCTTGTAACAGCTTTCAAGTCAGATTGCCTATTTTTATTTCTATTTTAGAGTTGAGGAAACTGAGGCCTGAGTCACTGGCCCAGAGTAACAGTCCAATATCTGTTGGAGCCATAATTTGAACCTAGACAATCTGACCCAAGTCCACAAACTTAACAAATTTCCTAGTCCAAAAATCTCATCCAAATCCCCCATTTTATAGAAACTAAAGCATAGGATCTGAAGAAACAAAAAGAAGCTTTCAGCTTCAGGCCAGATATGGAAATTATGTTCAGATATTTCCTTTTATATTACATTTATTTTGTATTATATTTTAATATTAAAATTATTTTATTATGTTATATAGTATAGATTATATAATAAATGTTAGTATATTATTGCCCCCAAATACTCAATATGGTATTCAGATTGGTGCCACATACGTGTTTTGTGATTGAAAGGATTATCACACACCCAAAATACATAAAACAATTTCATAGATATACAATTACATGTGTTAATGCTCTCTTTCCCTTAGCCATTCATCCACCAGTTATTGTGTTTTACATTACTCTACATATTTGAACCTACAGAAAAGTCTGGATCCTGGCTCTGGCAGAGTTGAAATTCGTAACGATCACCCAGTAACTTCTCTGCCAGTAGAAATGCACAAAGGGGGATTCGCACATAGAAAGAAAAAAAAAAACTTCCACTGTCATTACATAAGTGCAAATGGCACTTCTATTGGGTTTTTGCTTTAGCTCTAGATACAACAAAATAAATAGAACTTTCTTTGTGAGAGCAGCAAAGGGAGTATTGCTGTCATTGCATGAATGGATCCTTCCATGCTGAATCCTAGAACAACATAAACAAAGGTCATAAAAAGTTTGGTTTCTTAAATTTAAAAAAGTTACCTTTAAATAGTCTTTGTCACTTACAGGAAGGGATGCATCTGTATCAAAATGGCTCAAATAGATTATGTCAGCTCTGGGGGTCAACCCTGCTTAGAGACAACCTGTTTCTTTTTTCGCTTGTGTTGGAGCTAAGTAGATACAAGCATCATTATATGGTGCACAACCCACAGATGTTCCTAACTCCAACTTCTGGCTCTTTAAATTTGGAACCTTTGCCTGTTTTGGTCAATTCTTAGAGGCTAAATCAGTGAGGAGGAAAATAATTCCTTGACTAGCAGTTTCAATTTGTGTTTCATATTCTACACCTACTTATGATTCACTTTCCAAAATATAACAATCTAATTTTAAATTTATTTTTATAGGAAGGTTTCAAATGCCAAAATTTTTATTTTACTTAAAATTACCTAAAAAAAGCCACTTGACATACTCAGTTCATTAGAAGAACAGTAACACAGAGGTGTCACTTAGAAAATGTGACTTTTCTTTAGTTGTTGTAGATCACAAATGATTTATTATTTTGTTTAACTTGGAAAGCACAACAAAGTCATTTAGCATATCAAAATCAATACTCTTAAAAGAGGAAAGGAACATAAGACAAGGTTTTACTCAGTTAACTACTGGGAATAATGGTCAGGGTTTTTTAATGTCAAATTATTCTATGGAATTTACTGTGAGCAAAACTAGGTTGAAACTTAAGTCCTCAGTATATACCTACATTTTGTGTCTACCATGACGTGGGAATATGCTACTAGTAACTTAAAAACTATACACATTCCATTTCATCTGAAGGAGTTGTGGTTAACAAGCAACCCAACTTATAAAAGCTATTTTGTTCCCTATTATTGAGAAAACAAGGGATTTGAACCTTACATGAGACTCATGGGTATTTCTACAAGGGAGGGGATAAACAGAGGAAAAGATATGATTAAACAAATACCAGAAGAGAACAAAATTGCCTGAAGTGAAGGATAAAGCTTGAGTTTGCAGATTGAAAAGGATCACCCAGTTCTAAGAAAAATTAAGGAAAACACACAGAGAAACAGAGGCACACAGAGATGCAATTCCTGCATTCCAATATCAAAATGAACAACTTTCTAGATTACAAAATTTTAGAGAGACTTTTTGTTTTAAAAATACTTCCAAAAGAATGAGAATCAAACTAGCATGAAACGATTCACTCACAACCCTAGAAGAAGCCAACGGATAGAGGATGAACTTCCACAGATGTCTGAGAGGAAGGACTGCAGTCCAGGGATCCTGTTGCCAGAAAAGATACCGGTTGCCCATCAGGGTAAGAGAAAGTCATCTTAACCTGTGCTGGATTCAGGGAGTTGGGAGTATTTGAAAAAAATAATGAGAATCCTCTGCTCCTTAGATCAGAATAGAGATTACAAGATTGGAGCCAAAGTCCAGAATGGCACTGTCACAGAAAAGATGTGACGTGATGTGAGTGTCAAGAAAGGATTCTTGGAGCAGAAGAGAAATACTGTTAAGAGGAAACCTAGCAGTGATCCGCAGCTGTACATTTTAAATCATTTAAACAAAATCCATGTATGCAGCAGGAGTGCACTACTGGGGCAGCATGGGAAGGGAAGAACATTCCTAAGTTCTCAGGTCAGTGTAGGATGGGGGCTAGACACATCAGGCAAGTGCATGGTCATCTTTGTTTCAATACAAGAATAAACAAATAGACATTCAATTAAGATCTTCTGAACATGATAATGACTTAGTAAACTAAGAATGGTAGTTGACCTTTCAAAGTCACAAGAGCCAAGAAGAGAAGAGCTAAAAATACATATATATGTATGTGTGTGTATATATATATACAAATTTTATATATAGCTATATCAATGTATCTATATATCTATATTTTTATATATAGATAGAATCTATAATTTTATCTACATTTATAAATATAATTTCACTAACATAAACAAAAGAGGATTTCATGGAAAAATAAGTAGTAAAGACACATAATGTTGAAGGAATAAAATCAATTCCAGGCTCATCCTGCTGGATGGATATGGCTTGAATTCATCCATCAGAAGAAAAGATTGGTACTTTGGACTTTTTAAAATATAGCACAAACAAAGGAAGGGAAGCTTCCAGGAGATATTTCTGCCCAGACCTGAGAGATTGGAGAGGCTCAAAGGTCAGCTCATCTCCACGGATTTCTGAACTCTGGGGGAAGGACCAGGAGCTGGAAAGGCCCAGGGCTGTCCTTCCTGGGGTGGTGGAATTCAGGAATCCTTCAGTGCCCTGAACAAAGCAAGGCCTCAGGTGGGCTCCCATCTTTCTGACCCATCACCACCTGAGATACATGCATTAGGCACCATCTGCCATCAGCATTCTCACACTGCTTTCAGGGTGGTCTTCCCCAAACCAGGATTCATCAGGTCACCCACGAGGTCCCTGTTGCCCATAAGCTTAGGAAGAGGCTCTTCTGAATGAAGTAAGAGTTTCACAACAGTAGAAGAGACTTCTACTGTTTCAGAATCATTAAAAGAACATCATGACTTGGTTAAATTTGACATTAAGATCCATCAAAGACTGGGAATGGCCAAGATTCCCAACCTTCTTAATTTACCAACCACATAACAAAATTGACCAGAATTTCTGTCACTTGAAATTTATGTCATGTTCATGCCACTTCCACGGAGTGTGGAAAGAATGTGGATGTTGGAATCAGACCCACGAAGTTCTAATCTTGGTTCTGCCACTAACTGCTGTGTAGCAATCCACCTGGCCTTTCCTGGTCTGAGCTTCGATTTTCAAGCATTGACTGAAGGTAAGAAAACCTTTGTCTACACAGCATGAGAAAGATGTCAGTGTTGGAAGGATTAAAAATTTGAATGTGTTCCTAGTTTACATGAATTTAGTTCTTTATGTTTATTGCATTTAAAATGGTAGTTGCTGGCTACATCATCATGGTGGTATTTTGAATATGATGATTGTTAGTGTATTTATTATCACCATTTAACTACTCTTACCTTAATTTTGCTGCCTGTCAGAAAATGGCATGCCACATAGTGTGGTTTTCCATGTGATGAGAGTAAACACTGCTTTTATTCATTTGGAATCAAAGATGAATATTATTCCAAATGTGCAATTTATTCATCAGCTTAGTCTGGCAATGGTAATAATCCTACCCCAGGCTAGATCTATTCTTCCACAGTAATAGTACCAATGCCAATTCAAAGCTCTCGTACATAGTACCAACAGCATAACTGCCAAAATGGGTTTGGTATATTGGAATAGTTTTTAGTAGTACAAATAAACCCTACAAAGACTTGCACAAATGTTCTAGGAAGGAAACCCAAAATCTTTAACATGGCCCTGTGGTCTGAATGGTCAGGTCTCTGCTTTCCTTCCCAACCTCACCTCACGACATCACCAACCTCTTCCCTCTCTGTGCTCAGGCACAGCTGCTTTCCTCCAGCTCTCAGGCCACGCTTCATTCCCTCCTGCCACAGGTACTTCCTGCTCACTCTCTTCATGCTATGGAATGTCCTTCCCCACTTTCTTACTCTCTTCCTCATTGATTCCTGCTGTCACTCAGCTCTCAACTTGAGTGCCATTTCCACAGAAAAGACTTCAACGACCCTATACTCCGATCCCACCTACGCACTCACCCCATCTAGTAAGGCTCCGTGTTACATCTTCTCATACAACTGTAACTACTGTTAATTCCTGGGACTGTTTCATTAGTGACTTTCTCCCTAGTATTCAGTTAGTTTCAGGAGAGCAGGAGTGACCTGGTTCTGCTCATCCTTGTACTGGCAGCATCCAGCCCAGCACCTCTTACAGGGTAAGTGTTGGTGCTACATGAGGGAATGAATGGACTTCAATTCCAGAATTATTTATGTCATTTATGCTGCTAAAGGACTTTGTGAGGTTGCAGGAAAGGCAAGAACAAACAAGTAGCCCACAACTGCTCTTGGGACTTGTTTACAAGTAAACCCTAATTCCTCATTACTCTTAAGAGCATTTGAAGAACTGAAACAGGACATCATTAAACATTGGATGAATTTGGGTTTGAACTTTCTTTTTTTTTTTTTTTTTAAATATGAGTAATGTGTATTTTTTGTACCATTGGAATAAAAGGAATTTCTAGATGGGATCGGGCTTACTAAAAGTCCTGCCTTTACTTTTCTGTCAACAGAACTTCCCCATTTAACATGACTTTACTTGGTTTTCCCCAGTCTCAAGAATAGAGCCCAGAGTTAAAAAAAGAAAAGAAAAATGTACAGAGTAGGAAGCAGGAGAAACACGTACATTAATTTACATTGCACACAGCATTTTTAAATTGTTCATTTAGAGTCTAATGTATACCACATGAGAGAAAGAATCAAAGACTCCAGAACGATTTTTTTATGTCTACAGGAGCTAGATAGATTTTTAATCATCCTCTCCTCCTTGGTCTTTCAGGGGGACCCTCAAACTTAATGTCAATAAAAACCCTGTGACAGCTGACATATTTCAAACAACAGACCATCCAGGTAAGATTAAAATCAAAATCCTTCTTTTGAAGCACTCTGTGTTATTTTCTACCATAGAAGAACTCCTAGCCCAAGTGCCAGGGTTATTTAATTCTCATTCTGTTGACACAAGTTACTTTGCCTTTCATCTTTCTCCGAGAACAGTAAGCCACTCTTCTACTTTATCCTCTGACAGGTAACTCCAAGCAGGTAATTTAAAAATTTAATGGTCTGTTGAAACATATTTTTCATCTTAAAGCACAGTATCAAAGGCATCAATGCAAACCCAGTGCCATCCAACTGACATGGGGACATGGCACCCTCATCCATGTGGTCTGGCTGCTCTGAAATAGTTCCTGGTTTCAAAAAACAAGATCACTTTCTATTTGGTGCCTCATTTTTCTACTTTTGATTTTTCCTAAAGCTCACCTGAATTGTAACTTAATAAGAAATATTCAAAAGGCCACTCACCTGTTAGAAGTTTGATTTGGAAGCAGAAAACAAAGAAATACCAGAGTTCTGACTTCATGTTTGCCAGAAATAGATCTGGTCCTCTCCTTCTGTGTTCAGAGTTAACAGTTAGTTCATGGTCTTAATTGTTTTCTATTTCCTGAAAGAGGAAGTGGGTTCTGTGGGAGTTGATGTAGTGTCACTCTTACCGTCAAATCAAGTGAGTGTCTTTTCATTGATGTCAGTGGCTATACGGGAAGTGCTACTGCTTATGGAGGTGAAGGATTTAATCCATTCTGATTACTGATGATTGGGAAGGCAGAAAAAAACTTTACCCTTATTCTGGCTCCAACAAAATAAGTTAAAAAGACAAAGTCTATTTCCAGAACCACTTCATTCTGAGGTACCACTGGATCAATAGCTATTGGAGATAACAAGATCTACAAACACCACATGATAAATAAGACATAGGTTTTGACACATTTCTGTCTTAGGTTATTTCCTGCAGAGAATAGAAAGCCATTGAAATAGGACAAGAAAATAATGAAATTATTGCAGAAATTGAAATGAAGAAATCTGAAAGAGCATCTCAGGTATCTTAGAACTAATATTTGCAAGACATTCATTGTAGATTGTAAGTTTCCAAATGACAGGGTCAGGTTTAAATTAAATTAAGCCCTGCTCTGCATGGCAGGGATATCTGTAGAAGATAGGGATTCTTCACTTATATACTCAGATAAAAGCAAGAAAGTTTGAAAGCCTATCATGGTTCCTTTATCCCAGCAGGGAGATAAAGTAGGGATGACAACAATAATAATATAAAGAATTATATTTATATGTACTTAATGTCCTATATGCAATACATTAGTGCAAAACATAAAATTAAATGCAAAGTCATACGTAGTGTATTTAATATGTAAAAAATATACCATGGATATAGTCTAATATTATATTCATGTTATGTCTTACATGTACTTAAAAGGATTATTATTTGTGTGCATATAGATAATGTGCGTTTTTGTACTCATTTAATCCCCTTTATCACTCCGTGAAGTAGGAATCACTCATCTCCCCATTTCACAAATGAGGAAAACTGAGGCACAGAGAGGTAAAGTACCTGACCTGGTCCAAGTCATGTAGTTAGTGTCAGTGCTGAGATTTGAAAAAGTGGCTCCAGAGTCTTACTCAAACAAAACAGATGAAACTATTCATGCCAAGGCCTGCCAATCCTGCCATCCAGAGGTTTGATCTGCCTTCCAGGATTCTGGATCTAGGCTGGACTTTGGGGGAGGGATTGACTCTCAACCTGCAGAGATAACATTCAGATGAGAGACATATCAGTCAGAAGATAGGGACAAGAGCCCTTGTCTAGGTACAAGAGCCAATGTCTAGGTTCTGAAGCAGATCCAGGTTTGGGGACACAGAACTATAATTAGGGACACTGGATAGAGCCAAAGGATTGGAAAGACAAGGAGGAAGCTAATCTTGCAGTGATGGCCCAAGTTGAAGAGGCTTCCCTTAGGTGTCTTTTTCAGGACCCCTGAGTCTCAGCACTAGACGTGAACAAGCTGGCCTGAGACAGGACCACCAAGACCCCTGGGAACTTGCTACCCTTATTTCTTCCCTTTTTTCCCCCTGTGTCCCTGAATAGCATCAAGAGGAGATGCCCCCAAGATCCACTGGCATGTTGCTGGAGTCCTGCTCCAGTAAACACACAGGCAGTGGAGAGGAAATGACTTTCTGCCCTATTTGTGGCCCTGCTCTGGAACTAAACATGAGAGCTATAACTGCATGTGAACAAAACTGACCCAAATTCTAGAGCTCAGCTGCAGTTTCAGAGGAAGAGAGAAGGCAGGAACCAAATAATGAACACTGATGGAACACATGCCCTCTATTTGACATGCATTAACTCATTCATTTCTCACAACAACTGTACCAGAGGGATCCCACTATTATTCCCATGTCATAGAGGAAGACCTGGAGAGTTTTAGGAATTAAGCAATTAGCCTAGGGCCACTTAGCTGAAAAGTTATGGAGCCAGGTCAAACCTGGGCAATGAAACTGGGTTCCATACTCTTCCTTACCATGTTACTCTCTAAGGCCTTTCTCCATTTATTTGGCCATGGGAATATGACTTTTTCTGGTTCTATATTTTCAGAGAGGAAGTATAATTAGGTCCTAGAGGACATTCCGAATTATTCAAATTTAAAAAATGATTTCCTTATAAAATTTAGGTGCTGTGCTTCCACCTCAACAGGAGAAAATTTATACACATTGCAGTCGAATGCAGCTTTAGTTCAACTAGTTACGTGTGTTTTATTTGATGTGAATCTGTTTGCTTTTTCAACAGTCATAATGCTTCTTGGCCTGTAGTCTATCTGGTAGTAACTGGGAAATCTGACTTGCCTCCACGCCCATGTGTTTTAGGGCAAAGTCGCCTCATGTGATGTTTCTTCTTCAAAATCTCAGTTAAAGAACACAATTACTTCTCGTCTCAAATAGTCAGAATTACTGTTCTTGTACCTGGAAAATAAACCAGGCAAAAATTTCCATCCACCCCACAGGAAGTATGTTTGGTTTGCTTTTATTTCATTTCATTTCATTTCATTTTTCATTCCATGACTTAACATGGTCTTGATTTGTGTGTGCAGATGCCTGGGGTGAGGGTGGGGATGGAAAGTTTCTTACATGAAAGACAGACCATGTTTATCATTTCTTGCCTTGTGGGCACCTGAGCTCCTAATGCATGCAGCATGCTGGCTTTTCTCATACAGGTGAGCACCTTCCTTTTGCCTTGCTTGAAGCCTTCTGAAAGAAAAAATTGCCTGAACAAAGAAGCCCGCATATCAAGGCTGTGGAACCCAAATGCAGAGGTTGAAAAGCACCCCAAAAGTATCTGTGCTTCTCTTAAGCTTGGTTTGCCATTCTGAAATGGACAGTCATGGAAAGAGAAGTGTCTGTAAATCCAAAAGGTCTTTCCTGCTACATTGCCTATGTTGAGTGTCACTACTACCCCGCCACTTAACCAGCCCCTTCCCTTCCCCCACTAATCCACAATAAGCCCTAATGATTCTACTTTCTACCTATCCCCCAAGTCGTTTTGTCTTCTCTTTTGCCAGGGTCACTGCCTCAGAACAACCTCTCTGTTTTTCCTGTCCCTACTCTTGTCTTGTTTCAGTCTGTCTCCACTCTACAACCTGAGAAATCTTTGAAAACGTAAGTCTAATTCATCTACGCTCTGCTGTCAAGCACCCTCCACTGGTTTCTCGTGGGTCTCGTATTAGGATCAAACTCTTACAAGGCCCTTTACAGAAGGAAGCTTCTCACCCAGTTCAGCCTCATCTCCTGCCACATTTGTTTCTTCTTCCTCTGCACCAAGTGCTTTGATCGAATGATGTGGAGTTCTCCAGATTCCCCAACTAAGTCTTCTTCCTGCTGCCAGGAGCCCTCTTCTATCCTTACATTCCCTCCACATCACCTCAAGCTCTACTCTTTTGCAGAATCGTACCATTCTTTAGACCTTTGCTTAAACATCCATCCATTCATCAAAGACTTCTCTGACCAAATGACTAGTGTCCATTTGTTGGCTTTTCTGCATCTTCCCAAAACCCCTCTATGTCCACCATCCTGGGGCTCATCACATGACTGTAATGACCTATTTACTTTGGTCAACCTAAATTTAAAAAAAAATTACATCAGAGAGAGATTCTCAAAAGAATAATATTTATTTGGGCAGAGCAGAACATTGCAATGAGACTATGCATGCCATAGTAAACTATGGGTATGTTTAAAGAGATTGAGGAAAAGGGTAGTTTTAAAAGACAAAAATGAGGAGGATTATATCAGATATTTTGAAATGGTAGTCCTTGTCTGCAATGATTAATAACAAGAGTGGCATAAGTCTGAGGTCGAACAGATATTTGTGGAGAAGAAGTGCTTGTAGAAGTACTTTTTATGTAAGTTTGCGGTGGCCTCTGTGCAGGCTTGTGATTCTGGTAGCCTTGTGATAGTTACTATCAGGCAATCGTGCATAGAACTCTTCCTCCATAACTTCCTGACTTTATTTGTCTTCTTTGGTAGGGTTGATGTGAGTGACTCCATTGTGATTCAAGTCCTTTCAAGTCCTCTTCACACTTTCTTGCAGCCCCTGTTGTACTGTGAGCAGTGCCTTCTCTGCAACCATAGCTACAATGCCTGGCACGGTGCCTGGGACACAGTAAATGCTCATGTCTATGTGTGGAATGAACAAGAGTTTAAATAATCCCTCACTTTCAAAGGGACCAGGTTACCTGAAGAATGTTCACCAATGACCACTTTGCCTTTTGAATCATAATGTAAGCACAGAAAATTACCAAGATGTGTTTATCTTTCATATTGACATTGATTCAAAATATAATTCATCATCCTGATTCATCTCTCTGATCATTTGCCCATCCCTATTCATCAAAAAAGGAATATTCTATTTTAATTATCAAATATTTTCTCATTTAAAGTTATTTATTAATCCATAAAGCCCATAAAAACAATTATACATTTCCATTAAGATAAAAGCAATAACAGTGTGAGATGTGACATAAAGTGATATGACTGATATTTTTAACAGATACACCCTGACTCAACTATGTCAGTTTGGCTTTGATTCCAATAATGGTGCCATTGCTCATTACATCTACATGGCACCTGTCTCGATCCATTCCCTCCAGCCTCTCCAGGGCTCTGATTCCCTCAGTTCTGTCTTATGGCTCTGGATCACCACCCCACAGCTCCTTCCTTCAGTTCATAAACAAACTAGAATCTCTTCATTCATGAAGAGATCACACACACACACACACACACACACACACACATTCTGCAAACCCTGGCCTCTGTTTCTGTCTCTTCTTTCTTCATAAAGAGAGGTCCACACTTAGTTTCTACTCTTGATTTTTTCCTAATGATCCCCAGATCTATTGTAAATTGTTTCTGTTTCTTATCATTCCCTGAAACAGCTTTTCCTAACCTCTCTTGGTAGCTACACACTACCAATTCCAGTAAGTACTCTCTTTGCTCAGCATCCTGACCTTGTTGGATCATGCAATATTATAATTGAAATTTGACATTGTGCTTATTTTATCTTGAAAGAGTACCACCATTCCTGACTGAGTTATCAGACCTAAGAACTGTTCTTCTCATTTTAGGTGATTCTGCATGCCTGTACTCAGATGGATTCTGTGGATAATTGAAAGTGATTCTCAAAGGAGACTTTTAGCCTTCTAATTCAAGAAACACTTCAGTGAAGCCCCTGCCTGGTCCCCAGGTGTGGTCAGAAGCATTGCTCTCCTCTTCTCCATCTCTCTGACCCATCTTTCCACTTAGGCTCCTTCATCAGTTCTTTTAATTTCTGTCTCCTCTTCGAAGTGGATATTGATGTTCCCCAGGACTTGAGCTTCAGCCTCCGCTTCCTCATTCCATATACTCCTTCTGAGTGATCAAGCAGATGCCACACATCAATAGAAAGATTAGATGGACTAAAATATTGACACATTTCTTGTATGACTCCATTCTAAAAGTGTTCTGAACCATAATATCAAAGTTGAAATTAAGTACAAAATCAGTCTCGAAAGACTACAATTCAAAAGACCCATGAATTTATACATGTACAGGGCCAAGTAGATAGAACAAAGGAATGAAGTGGGCCAGATAAAAGGCAATAAGCAGGGAGTGGCAGACACCCAGGCAAAATGGCCCGCACACAGGAGATGCAGCCATCAGCTCCAGCCACCCTGCCACAAAGGAATAGGAACCCAATGTAGCCATAGCTTCTGATTTCTTCCAAATGCATTCCCAAGTCTAGTCTTCTTGGGAAATATACCATTTTTAAAATTTTTCAACTTTTCAAAAAAGTAAAATACAATGTGAACCAAGATTATGAATGGCAAACAAAACATATCTAACGTTCTAATTTGGCACATGGACTGTCCATTTCTAACTTCTCCCTTAAAAGACAATGCTGATTTGAAAACACAAATGTATTTATATATACATATATGTACATCCATACTCATAAAGTAAAGAGACCCTTGCTATAGAGCTGTCATTCACCAGCTGTGTGGCTCTGATAACAATGCCTACTAACTGTTCTGAGTGGAAGCTCACTCGTCTGTAACCACAGAGGATTCTTGTGCAGTAATGTGTATGAAAACTCTTAAAACATTACAAGATGCCAAAAAATTAGTTATTATGCTTTAAATCTTTCATGACTTTTTAACAATTATTTATATTTATTTATATTTTTAAACTATTGCATCACAGTTTGTCTTACTCTGAATTTTCATACATAAAAATGAGACTGCAGAAAACCATACAATAGTCTCCATTGGCCTTCTTGGGGTTGCTACTCATAGTAATATTTTAATTACCTGTCCCCAGGAGTTGATGAATTTTTAGGATTATAAAAGAATTTTAAATTTAGGAAATCCATTCCATTTCAAAAACCACTCATATTTTTTTTTCCTTTCTTTGTAAGTACCTTACCTGGCCAAAGTAACTTCTCCAAATTCTATTTAAAGTCCAAATGCCCTTCATTTAGGGATCTTAGATAGACTACAACATGCTATTGGAATCTGTTAGAAATTGCAGGGGATAAGTCAAATTACATTCAGTTTCTTGGGTGGTGCTTTGTGTGAATGGATGACATCTACTGGTATAAACTGAAAATTAGCTTTCTCTTTTTAGGAAGAAAAATAGCTATTCATTTTTCAAACCAAAAAAAAGAAAAAAGGAAAGAAAAAACTACATCCATCAGTCTCACTCTCTTCAAAGTGTTATTTCTAGATGTACAAGCCACGGATTTCATGGAATGATAAGAAAATGTTCATAATACAGTAAGTGGAAAAAGCAAGTTGTATGTATGAAATATACACGAGTATAATGTTTAAAATTTTATATAAAATTTATAAAGAAAAAATATAGAAACCATACAAAGAAAAAAGAAAAGGCACCAGAATCTTCATTTGCTAATATTACAAATGATTATTTCTCCTTTGCGTTTTCCTGAGTTTTTAAGATTTTCTCCTATGACCATGTATCATTCTAATAACAGAAATAAACTGTGTGAGACACACACTGTGTGATATTTTTTTCTTCCTGTTTTATAAAATTACCTTATATATACAGAAGCAGAATACATAAATCACAAAAAGTAAAAATAATTAAATAGCTTAATATTGAGCTTTATTTTATGGCCAGGCAAGGTCTTTACTTATTTATTTTTAAATCCTCATTCATCTAACATTTTCTAAATGAACCTGAGAATCATTGTTGATTTTTCCCAAAGTCTCCCTGCCCAACATCCCCACTCCCTAAATTCCATTGGGATTTTGATTCCATACAACATTGAGTGTCCAGATCTATACATTATAACTTGGGAATCCCAGAAACATCCTATAACCTAGTAATTCATAGTTTTCATAAGCAATTTTATAACAGGTATAATTCTGAGTGCCATGAAAGATCCAGATGATAAACTAATCTCATCCTTGTTATCAATGTCCACTTTTATTTCTTAATCACTGTTTCAGGTCGAGTAGATTTGGTAGCTATAGGAAATTAACATGTAACAAGAGTCGTACCCATTCTTAAGTGCTGATCCATCTAAAAAGAGGAGCAAGGAGCTTGCAAAAACTAGTGGAGTTTGACAGATATCATGAAGAATAACTGAGATTAGGCTCATATTATGTCAGGAAAAATCAGATGGCAGAAAAGTTTAATGGAGAAGATGGAGTGATAAATAGACCAAATTGCCTTGGTGACTGAGGCGGGTGAAAGAAATGATGAAAGGCAGAAAATGAATATTCTTATGGCATGGTCAATATACATGACACCTACACATCTTATATGCTAATAACCAAAGACTTGTGCAGAACGGATGTCATCCCCATCCTCTTATAATGCAGACCCGTCTCAAGGAAGTTCAATGTTTTGCCAAAATTAGCTAAGCCAAGGTCAGAACTAGAACTCAGATACACTTGCTTCTAGATTAGCGTTCTTATAATGTCTAGAAATAAAAGAGAAACAAGGGTCCTGGGCTTGTAGGAGTCTACACTGGAGGCTTGGTGCTTGGTGTCTCTCGGAGTTTACATTTTCATATACTAAAAGAATGTAATTAGTTATAAAGAAATTTGGACACAACCTCTCCTCAGTTAATCATTATTCATTCAGTGCATCTATATATAGATATAATATATGGTAAGTGTATATATGTATGTATATGTATATCATCTGTATATATACAGTATATCTGTACACACCCATATATAATTGTAATTACCTAACTATCAATGCACTGAACTCATGCCTCTCTGGCTTTTCACAAATCATTTGGTATAAAAATATACACAAATTTTGGCAGGTGCAATTATAAAAGGAAATGAATATTGATGTCACACTTTATCATCTAAATCCCCACCTTAAATCTTTAGATTTCATGACTGACAGATATACTGGATTTATTATCAAGACACTATGAGCCCAACTTAGATCCCCAGACCAGTAACTGGGCAGTTTTCCCAAATAGCACACTGAATCAAAATTCTCAAGGAACATGGGTCAAAGTAGAGTGAGAACTATGAGGAAACTGTCAAAGCAATATTAAAGTTCCTCCAAAAGAATACATATTTTAATATAAAGGAATAGAGATGATTAGTAGACCTGACACATGTGGCACCATATTATAAAGTTATAATAATTAGATTATTTGTACTGGAAAAAACATAGGCAAGTCAATGTAACAGAATATATGTCTATAAGTAGGCACCTGTGTACATAAGAACTAAATGTTTGGTAAAGTCAGTACATCAGATAAGATTCCCTTTCAGATAACAGAAACCATTCTTTCTAGCTCAGCAAGAAAAGGATTTGTTACCAGATATTACAAAATCTTGGGAAGGGCTGGAGAAGCAGATTCTGGGCTTAACTTCCAGAAATAACTCCCATCCTTCCATGATTTTATCATAACTGTAAAAGCGTCATGGCTACCACTGCCTCAGACCACCTCTGCAAAATAAATGTTTTCCACTTATGTCATTTCATAAGCAAGTGCTGTGTTGGCACACCTAGTTGATAGAAAATATTTTTTACTAATAAAGAAAAAACAAAATGAGGGCTGGGGTTGTGGCTCAGTGGTAGAGCACTTGCCTAGCACGTGTGAAGCACTGGGTTCAATTCTCAGCAGCACATTAAAAAAATACAGATATAAAAAAAATGACACTAATGAGTTAATTATTTAAATTGAGATATGAAAATAGCTAAATAGCTTTTCTAAATCAGAAGCAATATCTATTTTAAAACAAAATACTGAATTAAGAAACCAAATGTAAATAAAAGTATTATTTTAAAAATTAATATAAGACTTTCAGCATAAGGAAAAAGAATATACATTCACAAAATTTAGAAGAGAAAAAAAGTAACTTAGATACTAACGAGAATTTTTTTAGCTTTAAAGAAAATACACCACCTAATTACCATGTAACTTTTTAAAACTTTTTTAAAAAAGAATTTTTTTAAATTGTTTTTAAATAGACAATTTTCTGGGTCTCAGAAAGTTGACAGAGGAAAAAAAAAAAAACTGAAAAGACTAAAACCCTGGAAGAAAATAGAAATGAACGTAAGAAACTATCCCACACAGAAGGACTGAACTTAAAATACTCTGCAGTGAGTTTTTTAATGACTTTCAAAAAGTAGAACATGTGCAGTCTGGAGCACTGGAGACAGCATCCAAAGTGTTCCAGTGTGTTCTGTGAAGCTGGTACAGACAGGGCTCACATGATAAAATCTAACAAAGTTAACTCAAAAAAGATGCACAGACCAATCTCACTTATGATTGCAAATACAAACATATTGATTAAACACAAAAAAGTGTAAACTAGTAGCTCATTAAGGGAATAATCCACCAAATAGAATTATTCCCAAAGTGCAAGGCTTGCTTAATAGTAAGAAATTCATATGTCATTAACTTAAAGAGAAATAATATACAATCATCTCTGTAGATGTTGAAAAGGTCTTCAATATATTCAGCATCTTTGCATGATTTTTAAAAAGAAAAATCTGTTGATACAGGAGAACTAGATGGCTGCCTCTTTATCAGATGAAGTCACTAGCTCAGACTACTGGACATTATTGTGTTTAATTATGAAACACCGTCCCCTTAGGCTAAGAGGAGACACTGACCTTCCTGTTTTTCAATATTCAAAAAGATATTTAAAAGAAATAATTGCTGTATTTTTTTTTCTGGTATTGGAAATTGAACTCAGGGGCACTCAACCACTGAGCCACATTCCCAGCCCTATTTTGTATTTTATTTAGAGACAGCCTCTCATTGGGTTCCTAAGTGCCTTGCTTTAGCTGGCTTTCAACTCAAGATCCTCCTGCCTCAGCCTCCCAAGCCACTGGGATTATAGGCATGCACCAGCGTGGTGCCCCACTGCTATACACTTTTAAAAAGAGGGGAAACCAGTATCAGCTATGTGCTCTGATATACTTGATTATCAAGAGAATAAATTGAAAGGTATTATGATTAATAAGGCCACAAGGAACACAATAAGTACAAGAATAGCCTATAGCTTGATAGATGTCAAGGGGAAATGAATGATTAAAAAACTACAGAGGGAAGAAAATTACAATAAATATACACTCTAGCAAGAAGGCTATGAAATTAAGTGAGGGATATAACAAAGACTGAAAAAATGGAAAGGTACACAATGCCTCTAAATGGAAAGACACAATGTTACCATAATGTTAATTCCCTTCAAATTAATTTATAAATTAAATATATAATGTATAAATAATTTTCTAACCAAAATAACCAACTGGAATTTTCATGTTTGGGAATCTGAGCATGTGATCTGAGAGTTCTTTTTTTTTTTTTAGCTTCCCAAAACTATTTATTGAATTTGATTTCAGTATAATTTTTAAAATCCTTTCTCAAAAGCAGTCATAAGAGAAATATTGATTTTATTAAAATTACAGATCATGAGAACATCTAAAAACACATGGTATCAGTAAAAGCTGTACCATTTCAAGAGGTTGCTATTGCTTCTCTGTCCTCAAGTAGCTGCCGCTGCTCTGTACATCATTACGTAACCCATCTCCATTTCCCATTGAAAATAAAATGCATGGGGTGGGCAATGTTCTAATGTTAGGCACTTCCTTTACTTCACTGATCTTCGTGGATAGAGAAGGATCTCAGTACAGGAGTATAATGACATGATTACCAGCAATTGAAATGGCTCAGGTAGGAATTTTGGTAACATGGAGAACCCAGTGATTTGCCCTGCCTTGGGTGGATGAAGAAAACTGCAGGCCATGATTTGGATTTGCCTTGATGAAGATTGCACGAGACAGGCATGATTCCTTGCCTTGGTGATGTTTTCGAGATAAAAGTTAGTGATGTCCTAAAAATAACCCTCCCTTTTGAAATCCGAGTCTGGATGCCACAGTCACTTGTAGGGTATAAAAATATGTAAATATCCACGTTGGTTACAGGACATCCATATCCCAGAAACACTTCATCGGAAAGCAAATACCAAGCGCCCATTGTCAGTGCTTTAAGGTTGACTCGAAGCCAAGTGAGACTACAGCAGACCTGTAGGCCTGTGGGTGTACCGTACCCAGACCTAGTCATGTCGACAAGGAGAAGAACCAAAGCTAGCTTCCCGGGAGCCTTCACGACATCAGACCAGAGGCAACAGCCTGAGAGTTCTTTGAAAGAATGAAGTTGCGGATGACCAAGACCATGTGACAGAAGGAGACCAGGCAGGAGAGCTGGGCCTAGGAACAGCTGTAAGAATTGGCTACACTGACTACAAAGCCAGAAGCAAATCCAGATAGCACGGGAATTCAATGAAATGACAGATGCACAGAATTACCAGTCTGTGAGATAAACATGTATTTTTCAGCAAATGAAAAGTTAGGGATAATTAACTAGCCATTTGGGAAAAGTAGCCTTAGATCCCTACCTCAACTAATAGGGCCAAATAAATACATGATTCAAAATTAAATGTAAAAAAATAAATAAATAAATCATGAAATAATTTGAAGAAAATATAAAATTTAGATTAGATAAATATATGGTAGCCAGGCAAGGTGGCACATACCTATAGTGCCAGTTACTTAGCCTGGGCAACAAGTGAGACCTATTGTCAAAAAAAAAAAAAAAGAAAAGAAAAGAAAAAGAAAAAGAAAAAGAAAGAAAGAAAAGAAAATTATACTCTAAGTACTACTTGGAAGGATGATTATATTCTAACTGCTTAGAAGGATAACCTCATTTATGTTTATTTCTCAAGCATTCTCCTTATCTGTATTATCTTTTTTCTTTCTAAAATAATAATCATGTGCTAAAAAAGAAACTAAAGACCTGTTTTTAGAAAACATACAGATGAATATTTTCTGATCTCTGGGTGAAGAAGATATTCCTTAGCCTCAAAACTTAAAGTGAAATAAAATATAAAGTAAAAGCATTGATAAATTTAGTTAATAAAATCACAAATTTCTAGGCATCAAAAATATAAAATGAAAGATAAAATGGTGAAGGGAAAAATATTGTCAACTTTTATAACAGCAAAATCTGGACAATGTAATCAATATATAAAACTTCATACAAGTCACTAATAATAACATGAGCAATCTGATTTACATTTTTATAGTAGGTAAAAAGCCTAAGAAGGCAATTCATCAAAAAAGGCAGCAGTCCAAGATCCACATTAAGGAAAAGGAAAAAAAAAAAAAAAAAGAACACAAATAAACAAAAAAAAAAAAAAATGAGAAGTGAAACTGTGAGATACATGTTTTTCCTGCTAAGTTGGCAAAGAAGTTTGAATGATATTTGAAAAATATCATTGAATATTGATATTGATATTCAATGGTTTTTTAAAATGCTCAATAAAATCTAATGTTCAGTTTTGATAAGGAAATTAACAGGGGGCACTGTTGCAACTGATGCGAATGAGCATTAAGTCAACCTTCTGAAGGGCAATTAGGTGATAAATAGCAGAAGCTTTACAGCACATCAAGAGCTCTCAGGACCACATAGGTCTGAACTGTCACTTCATCTGATATTTCCAAGCAGGTCAGGGGCCCATTCAAGCTCAAGTTAGGACCTCAAATCAATACACATGTATACACTTACATTATAAATTAGGTTCCATCTGCATAAACTTCAAACATCCAGATATTGTTTTATCTTCATTATAGCTATCTGGGATCTTCCGAATGATTGGATCAATTTTATTCTTTTAACTGTTTAGTGTTAGGTGGACAAAGACTGAACAGTAATATGCCAAAATTCAGACCTAATCCATCCTGGAAATTTTTCCCCAGGAATAACCATCGAAACATATTTATAGCCTGAGAGAGAATAACAGCAAAGCAAATGGAAAATGTAAATGAAACTATTCTGTTTATCCTTCCTACATTGACTGGAGGCCCTGTAATATGTTTAAGGTAATCTAGAGATATGTAAGCAACAGGAGCAACCCTTAAATGTGCTATACTTTTCATTGCTTTGGTAGCCTTATTCTAGTATATTAAAAACTAAAAATCAATGCTACATGTTCCTGTGGATGGCCGGTGTCTGTATTTTGCATTATTTCATAAGAGAAGGGGTATTCTTTGGAATTGATAGGTGGCTTCAACTGCCAAGATGCCAACTGACAGTCTATAAAGAATTTTATTTTTCTGTTAACAAATGCATTTGCAACACTGCTAATCTCTGTCATCTAACATAAAAGCACATAACTGAACCCAGAACATGTTATAATAAACAAGATGTGTAGAACCCAACATAAAGCAATATTGACTTTAAGATAACGAAGAATATATTAATCAGGAGTTTTCTTTATAAGCGACAGAAACCCAAAATGATTTAAGAGAATAAAAGGAGTTATTGGCTCATGAAATTAAAAATAAATCCAAGAGCCCTTACCTTCAGGTGCAGCTAGATCCAGGAATCCATCTTTATTTGTATCTCATTCTTGCTGTTTTATGTGTTCACTTCCTTCTCAAACATGTTCTTTCAAGGGTTTCTATGCTTTATCCTTCCAGTTCTGCAAATTTGACAGTTTATAAAGAGTATATAGCATTAGCAAAAGTCCTTGTGTGATGGATACATTTAGACTGATACAGGCCTCTTGCCTATTATTGAAAAAAACCCCATAGCAAAGCAGATGTGAAGCTGTGGTTGGCTAGGCCTGGTCATGTGCCCATCCATGGAGTCCAGAAATGAGATCAGTCCTACGCCAACTGTATGAACTAAAAGCTGAGACAAAGTGGCCCTAAGGAAAAATCAAGGTGCTATTACCACAAAAGAGGGAAAGAATATCAGGCAGACAAGAACAGCAGAAATCCCCACTGAGGGGAGCTGCTTCCTTTTTCTTGATGGAGGGAGAGGGTCAATGTTCAAGGCACAGCATGAAAACTCCTCGTAGAAGGATTTGGAATGAAATGTCTATAGTGCATAATCAACAATGACTAACAGAAACCTTTTCTAAATCATTGCATCATTCAAATTAGAGAATGAAAAAATAGGAACCTGCAGTTAACATTCACGACTGTTCGAAGGTCTTGCAGAGTTCCATGCCCAGTTACCTCATATTCAACAAGAAGTGAAAAACTTGGAGTGAGAAGGACCCTCTTCAATCTCCTCTGTGCTGGGGCAGCTGACCCTTACAGACCTCCTCGACTTCTTTACCACTGGCTTCCATTTGCTTTCAGCTGTGGGAGCTCTGGCAGGAGGGTGGAGGGCAGGAGGGAGGTGAGATTGGAAAATCAAAGCTCTAGTTCACCTCCCTTCAAAAACTCAGCTCCTGTCAGGAAGCTCCTTCCCACCAAGATAGCTACTCTTGCAGCTCTGTCTGGGTTCTGCCAAGCATTCTCTCCCCTTGACCTTCAGAAGATCTAGAGGTAGTTAATGGCTTCCTGCTATTGCTTACTGGGGATGTTTCTCTGTCTCTCATTGGTTTCCTTTAACCCTGCTTACACCTTTGCAAATAGTCTCTTTATTACACTCTCCCCAGTGACCCCTACTCCTGTTTACTGCCTATTTCCTTGGGGCAAGGGGGATTATCCAATTGATCCAGGGATCAATTTTGCAAGTTCCTGGCTGCATATTGTTATTTCAGGGGCAAAGCAAGGAAAAGGCCTATAGCTCACCCAGTCCCTCACCTATTGATCTACTCGCTCATGACTGAATTCCTTTAAGTGGAGACAAAGCCTTCATTACGCCATTGTAGAGAGGACATGACAAGTAAATTTCCCTGACTCAAAAGTGCTCCACTATAATAATGACTTACATCAGATTCTTTATTGAGAAAATCATGGAAGGAAAACAAAATGGTAAGGCTGGACAGAGATGGAAGGAGACAGAACAGGGAGGCATTTGTCTGATGAAGATAAAGAAGTCAATGACAAGCCAATGAGGAAAAGATCCAGGAAAAAAGACTGTGTGCCAAAAGATAGGCTTCTTCAACTCCTAACCTTGAAGGCTAGCTCTAAAGCTAAGCATCCTTTTTGCACCAGCCTACAGCAAATGATGTAACTCCCTGCTACAAGCCATTTTGAGTCCACCTCAACATTCATGTGTTGAAGTCCCAACCTGTAGTCCTCAGAATGGAACTGTATTTGAAAATAGGGCCTGTAAATGGTCATCTGAGTAGGTCCTAATTCAAAAAGTTTGGTGTTCCCATAAGAAAAGATTAGGACACATACACACACACACAGAGGAAAGACCTTGGTAAGAGAGAAGATGGCCACCCATAAGCCAAGGGCGACCCTCAGAAAAACAACAACTTTACCTTGGACTTGTCACCTTCAGAATTATGAAAAATTTCTGCTGTTTAAGCCACCCAGTCATTGGTACTTTGCTGTAGCAGCCTTAGAAAATTAATACCTTGGAACCCACTCCCAAGGTCCCTAAGGTAAAAACTTCCCTTCTGAAAAAGAATAATTTAAAAAAATATGTTTCCTCTCTTCATCAGACCAAGAAACCCAAGTCAATCCATCGTTTGAGTATATACCATCAGATGCACCACTTTGGGGGAAAAAAAGAAAAAGAAAAAATATCAACAGTGCATGTATTAGGTTGTCATTTCTGGGAATTAACCTGTGGTTGAACTGTTGTCTACTATCCTGCCAAATAATAGAGCTAAACTTCATTTCTAAGCAAGGGCTTGGCATTTCAGGATTTAATATGTCATCATTTCTCACACAAGGACCACTTGAAAAGATATGAAAAGTCTCTAATAAAGTCAATTGATATTAAAAGAGTAGGAAACAAAGCAACAACCTTAGGGTTGTAGAGGTCAGGTCCCTACCCCATTCCCAGGCATGGTCATTCCAAAAAAGGTGATAGAGTCTTCTCCAAGAGTGTTGGATCTCCTTGAACCCATACCCTAAGCTAAGGCAACCGCCTTCATTTGCACAATCTGTTTGCTGGATTAGTTACTCAGTTTGCTGGTGGTTACACCCCATATGAACAGAGAAAGTCCAAACAGCAGCAGACCGCAAGGCAAAGAAAGAGCGCCAGGCAATCACATTTATTTTATTTATTCATTATTTTCTCCCCATAAGAAAAAATACTACTGGGATATCCCCTATTTCTATTGCAATTATTAAAAGGTAATAGAATTCTATTCCAAAAGTTGTACTTAAGAACCCCACTCCCTTAGAATAAATGTAAAAGCATCAAGTAGGTTTGGGACTGATTAAAAAACAAACTTAAAGAAAACTGAAACCAAATTGCTAAAATGGAACATCATAGGTAATAGAAACATCATGAATGTAGTCATTTGCTTTACACTTTCTCATTTTAGTTTCAAGTTCCAGAGTTTTTATTTTTCCTTGATTTGCTAAGTCACCATGTTCCTAACCATATTTTGTGTGAGTTTTTCCTTCAACTATAGAAAAGCAGAAGTTCTTCTGCAGTCTTAAATGTGAGGTTTATTACATCCAGTGCCCAGTAATTTTTTCCATTGAAATATAACTTGATTTTTAAAAAAATAAAAATAAAAAACTGTATTCCCCTCTGACTTGCCTGGCTACAGATTGTCAGAGCAAATGTGCTTCTTTCAGAGAGGCTGGCTGACTGGTGCAGAGGTGCAGGGCAGCTTCCAGAGCCAGGCCTTCTGGGATGGAACCCAGGCTTCACCAGCTTACTTGCTTCAGGTACTTGGGCGAGTGACAGACATTCTCAGAGTTCAAGTTTCTCATCTGTAAATGAAGGTAATGACAGTACCTCTCTCCTTATCTCGTTGAGGGAATTCCACAAGTGAGGCCCTCCATCCAGTTATCTGTTTTATTTTCTTAAAAAGTATTAGCCAAGAATAATAAGGATTAGCAGAGAAATGAAACTCAGCTTCTCGCCTCTTATCTGTCTTCAGGTCAGTCAGGCTGCCTACCCATTCCAACAGCCAATGAACAGACTAGGGTGTTTAAATGAATCAAAGGGTGACCTCTGCGGTTAGCTGGTCAACAGCTAGAGCTGTCTTTGGGGACTCTGAGCTGGGCTGTGGTGATGGCAGTGAGGTTTTGTGGCATAAATTTTCTTGGTGGGTTTTGCTTTGAAGATGCAAAAGTTGTTGCTTATTTAACAACTTTTTTTTTTTTCTACCTGTAAGATTTAGTAAAATCTTAAAGCTATTTCTTATCAGGTGAGTTCCAAAAACTGAACATAAAAAGAAGACAACTAATGTGAAATGTGAGAAAGGAGAAGGGATGTGAATGAAGCTAACTGCAAAACTTGACATTATTTTCAGATCTGAAGTCAAAAAGTTTTCTTATTTTGCCTCATAATAGCAAGAGCTCCTTTAAACCTTTTCATCCTATCAAACTCCATCCATAACCATGATAGAAGAGAAGAAAATGGTAGTTATCTTTCCCCTAATAATTTCCAAATTGCTGTATTGGGTGTACTTATTTAGTTTCATGTTGGCACTGTTTTCCCTAAAGGCCCCCAGAATTTAATGCAATAATATCAGTCTTTCAAGGATATAGCTACTCCAGCAAGGTTTCAGAAGTCTCGTTTGCTATCCTATTGGTGCATAAAGTTAGTAAAATATGATGTACCTAGAAAGCCCATCTGTCCGGTCCAAGGGAGTTAAGTGTAAAAAATGTCATAGTGAATGTTTCCCTCTATGGAAATAGTGCCCTTGAATTGCCCAGAATTTGAACCCAGAAATTGTTAAGTTTAAAGGGATTTAAAATATCCAGGGGAAAAAATCCTAAGTGTATATACATGGGTCCTCTTTTGAAGGTAACAGTGGAAAGCGCAAGATGTCAGATGCTGCATTCTGATTGGTCAGATGGCCGCACGCCCACTGTCAAAAGCCGGCAGTGATTGGTGGGTGAAGATCGCCAGAATTTTGTCCAAGAAGGTGAGGACCGAAGGCAAACCGGGAAAGAGGCACAAGCAGCCAGAGGGAGAGAGCCAGAGGAAGCCAGAGGAAAGCTGTGAAAAGAAAAACAATCTATCTAGGGAAAGATTTAACAAGGCAGTTGATTTATTGAGAACACCGCACCCACCTTCCCACGATTGTTTTCTTAGAAGCTTCTGTAAGTGAGCACTTCAGAAATCAAGACCTGATCTCCTCATATTTCAAAATTCTTATTCTCCTTGGGGGTGATTTTTATTTTTTTTTATTTTTTTTTATTTATTTCTTTGTTTTGCTAGTTCCTGGTGCCACTTGAGCTATGATTATCTTAATATTTGTATTTTTAGTAAATTTGTCCTTATGTTTATATTTTTACATATGAATTTACAAAGTTACAGAAACTTCATGTCAGGAATTAAAAGACAAGTTGGCATTATTTTCATGAATAAAAGGTGTCAATAAAAAATAAAGAAAATAGAAATAAATCATGCATTAAATTCTAGCCAGATGCTGGAGAAGGGAGTAGAATAATGGAGAAAGAGATATAAGGGTTAATATATAAGAAAGAGATATAAGGGTTAATGATATAAGGACACTAAATTAGTCTTGTTCCTTGAGAAAATCAAAAGAAATGAAAGAATCAAAATGGGGGAAAATATTATCACCGCATAAGGTATGTTATTTAATGTCATGTCCAAGAACCAGCTGAAGTTATTGTTACTTAGGCTCTGAAAACTGATGGTGTCTATTCCACCCTTTAGAAAGCACTGGGGCTCTGAGTATTTCACTCCCTAGAAATGGCTGGCCACATTCTATAAATTCAGACATTTTTTTTTTCACTCTACCCACCAATATTATGAATTTAGTTAACTTCAAAAAACAATTTCTGAGAGTACTTAGTAAGTGTTTATGGAGGGAGACTCAGGACCATAGCTGGGAAAGGACCAGATACCAGAAGAGTGCTGCAAAGAAGTTGCTGGGTCTCTGAATAACATCTCAGTCACTGTATCCACCTGTGCTGGTCATTATGACAGCCCCGGACACATATGGCATGGAAAGGAAAGGAAAAATGGCTAGTTCAAACAAAAATGCAAATGTAAAATACACACCAAATTCTTGAAAAATAATATCAAAAAAGTTTTGATTCTCAATTTTGTGCTGATTTTATGTTGAAATAGCAAATAGAAATATTTTATGTACATTGAATCAAAAAAGTAAAATTAAATTCACTTATTCCTTGTCATTTCCCTTTAACTTCCAATCTTAATCTTTCCTCATTTATGATCTTTTTTAAAAATTTTTTATTTTGTATTGGTTCTAATTAGTTATACATGACAGTACAATGCATTTTGACACATTTTACATAGATGGAGTATAACTTCTCATTCTTCTGGTTGTACATGATGTAGGGCTACACTGGTTGTTCAATCATACGTGCACATAGGGTAATGTCTGATTCATTCTACTATCATTTCTAACTCCAAACCCTCCCCTCTCCCTTTACTCCCTTCTGTCTAATCCAAAATACCTCTATTCTTCCCTAGCAACACCCCCCTCCATTTTGAATTAGCATCCACATAACAGAGAAAACATTTGGCCTTTGGTTTTTGGGGATTGGCTTATTTCACTTAGCATGATATTCTCCAGTTCTATCCATTTACTGGCAAATGCCATCATTTCATTCTTCTTTAAGGCTAAGTAATATTCCATTGTGTATATAAACCACATTTTCTTTATTCATCCTTCTGTTGAAGGGCACCCAGTTGTTTCCATAGTTTAGCTATTGTGTATTGGGCTGCTTAAAACCTTGATGTGGCTGCCTCACTTTAGTATGCTGATGTTTAAGTCCTTTGAGCATAAACTGAGGAGTGGGATAGCTGGGTCAAATGGTGGTTTCATTCCAAGTTTTCTGAGGAATCTCCATACTGCTTTTCAGAGTGGTTGCACCAATTTGCAGCTCCACCAGCAATGTATGAACATACCTTTTTCCCACATCCTGCCAACATTTATTGTTCCTTGAATTCTTAACAGTTGCCATTCTGACTGGAGTGAAATGGAATCTCAGTGTAGTTTTGATTTGCATTTCTCTAATTGCTAGAGATATTGAACATTCTTCATATATATGTTGATTGATTGTATTTCTTCTTCTGTGAAGTGTCTGTTCTGTTCCTTAGCCCATTTATTGATTGGGTTATTTGTTTTTTTGGTCTTAAGTTTTTTGAGTTCTTTATATATCCTGGAGATTAATGCATGTGGTGAAGATTTTCTCCCAATCTGTAGGCTCTCCCTTCATGTTATTGATTGTTTCCTTTGCTATGAAGTAGCCTTTTAGTTTGATTCCATCCCATTTATTGATTCTTGATTTTACTTGTGCTTTAGGAGTCTTGTTAAGGAAGTCAGTTCCTAGGCTAACATGATGGAGATTTGGTCCACTTTTTCTTCTAATAGGCACAGGGTCTCTGTTCTAGTGCCTAAGTCCTTGATCCACTTTGAGTTGAGTTTTGTACAGGGTGAGAGATGGGGGTTTAATTTCATCTTGCTACATATGGATTTCCAGTTTTTCCCAGCTCCATTTGTTGAAGTAGCTATCTTTCTCCAATGTATGTTTGTCTAATATGAGATAACTGTATTTATGTGGGTTTGTCTCTGTGTCTTCTATTCTGTACCATTGGTCTATGTATTCATTTTGGTGCCACGACCATGCCATTTCTGTTACTATGGCCATGTGGTATTGTGACGCCTCCTGCTTCACTTTTTTTTTTTTCCCTCGCACCAGGGATTGAACTCAGGGGCACTCAACCACTATGCCACATCCTCAGCCCTATTTTGTATTTTATTTAGAGACAGAATCTCACTGAGTTGCTTAAGTTCTCACTTTTGCTAAGGCTGGCTTTGAACTTTGATCCTCCTACGTCAACCTCCTGAGCTGCTGGGATTACAAGCGTGTGCCACTGCTCCTGGCTCTGCTTCATTTTTCTTGCTAAGGATTACTTTGGCTATTCTGGATCTTTTATTTTTCCAAATGAATCTCATGATTGCTTTTTCTAGTTCTATGAAGAATGTCATGGGGATTTTAATAGGAATTGCATTAAATCTGTATAACACTTTTAGTAGTATGGCCATTTTGACAGTATTAATTCTGCCTGTCCAGAAGCATGGGAGATCTTTCCATCTTCTAAGTTCTTTTTCAATTTCTTTCTTCAGTGTTCTGTAGATTTCATTGTAGAGGTCTATCACCTCTTTTGTTAGATTGATTCCCAAGTAATTTTTTTTTCAGGCTATTTGTGAATGGGGTAGTTTTCCTAATTTCTCTTTTAGTGAATTCATCACTGATGTATAGAAATGCATTCGATTTATGGGTGTTGATTTTATATCCTGCTATTTTGCTAAATTCATATATTAGTTCTAGAAGTTTTCTGGTCCAATGTTTTGTATCTTCTAAATATAGAATCATGTCATCAGCAAATAGTGATAGTTTGTGTTCTTTTCCTATTTGTATCCCTTTAAATTCTTTCAACTGTCTAATTGCTCTGGCTAGAGTTTTAAGGACTATGTTGAATAGAAGTAGTGAAAGAGGGCATCCTTGTCTTGTTCCAGTTCTTAGAGGGAATGCTTTCAATTTTTCTCCATTTGGAGTGATGTTGGCCTTGGGTTTAGCATAGATAGCTTTTACAATGTTGAGGTATGTTCCTACTATCTCTAGTTTTTCCATTGTTTTGAACATGAAGAGGTGCTGTATTTTATCAGATGCTTTTTCTGAATCTGTTAAGATGATCATATGATTCCTCTCTTTAAGTCTGTTGATGTGATGAATTGTGTTTATTGATTTCCATATGTTAAACCAACCTTGCATCCCTGGGATGAACCCAACTTGATCATGGAGCACTATCTTTTAAGTTTGTTTTTGTATGTGATTTGCCAGAATTTTATTGAAAATTTCTGCATCTATATTCATCAGGGATATTGGTCTGAAGTTTTCTTTCCTTGATGTGTGTTAGGATGATACTAACCTCATAGAGTGAGTTTGGAAGGATTCCCTCCTTTTGTATTTCATGGAATAATTTAAGGAGTATCAGTATTAAATTATTTTTCGAAGGCCTTGTAGAACTCGGCTAAAAATCTATCTGGTCCTGGGCTTTTCTTGGTTGGTAGGCTTTTGATGGTGTCTTCTATTTCATTGCTTGAAATTCATCTGTTTAAATTGTGTATGCCCTTCTGATTGAGTTTGGGTAAATCATATGTCACTAGAAATTTGTCCATATCTTTGATATTTTCTTTTATTGGAGTATAGATTTTCAAAATAGTTTCTGATTATCTTCTGTATTTCAGTAGTGTCCATCATATTTCCTTTTTCATCATGCATTTCAGTAATTTGAGTTTTCTCTCTCTTCATTAGTGTAGCTAATGGTTTATCAATTTTATTTATTTTTTTGAAGAACTAACTTTTTGTTTTGTCAATTTTTGGAATTGTTTCTTTTGTTTCAGTTTCATTGATTTCAGCTCTGATTTTAATTATTATCTGTCTTCTACTTTTGGTGTTGATTTGTTCTTCTTCTTCTTCCATGGATTTGAGATGTAATATTAGGTCATTTATTGACTTTTTATTCTTTTAATGAATGAGTTCAATGCAATGAACTCTCCTCTTTAGCACTGCCTTGATAGTGTCCCAGAGGTTTTGATAAGTTGTATTGATATTCTCCTTTAATTCTCTAAGTATTTTTTTATTTTATCCCTGATTTCCTCTGCTATCTATTTTTCATTCAATAGCATGTTATTTAGTCTCCAGGTCTTGGAGTAACTTCTGTTTTTTATTTTATCATTGATTTTTAGTTTCATTCCATATGATCTGAAATGATGCAGGGTAGTATTTCTAGTTTTTATATTTGCCAAGAGTGAGTTTGTGGCATTACATGTGGTCTATTTTAAAGAAGGATCCATGTGCAGCTGAGAAGAAAGTGTATTCATTCCTTTATTGAGGAAATACTCTATATATGTCTGTTAAGTCTCAATTATTAATTGTATTATTTAGTTCTATAGTGTCTCTGTTTAGTTGGGGGGTTTTTTTGGTTT
>JAJEJO010000841.1:333743-388923 GCA_020662805.1 Glaucomys volans
AGCTTGCTCAGTCCAAAAGCCAATAAATGGCAGAACAGGAGCAATTAAGTTCAAAGCCCTTTCACTATACTTGCTTGAACTTATTGAGTACCTTCAGTGTATCAACCACTCTTCCAAGTGTATCACATGTGTCATTTCATTTATACCCATAATAGGTGTAACAGTTACTGTTTTAAAGATGCAGCAATGTAGGCACAGGTTGGTTAAGAAACCTCTTCCAAGGTAACATAGGCAGAAAGTGATGGAGAGTTGGGTTTATAACCAGGTCATGGCTCCAGAATTGTTGTTCTGAACCAAACCACTACCCAGGGTGTCCTGTGGCCCCTCAATAAGTGCTCAGGCATCGACTGAATTACAGATCCCTGGACCAAAGTCCACAAGTGCTAAAAGTGGAAAGGAAAAGGTTTGCTTCCCGTACTGGGCATAAAATTAGGCAACACTTGCTTGCAACCTACTGTTTGCCAAGTTCCATGCTTACAGCCTTATATGTATGATATCATTTTGTTCTCACCATAGTCCCGGGAGAAAGCAGTAATTGCTCTCATGTTTAGATGGGATACCTGTGCCAGAGAGTTTACTTAATCTACCCAAGGACACGCAATTAATCAACAGCAGAGGGAGGACTAAAACATAACATCTGTTTAACTTGGAGGGATCTCCACAAAATATTGTTGAACAACAAAAAGCAAAATGCAAAAATGTGTATTAAATATACATATGTAAAGAATTACATTATTAGGGAAAAAAGATATATCTTAGTGTGTTATTCTGGGTTATAGGGGAAGGTGTGGCAAGGATGTAAAAAGTACATATATCATACATTTATACATCTATGAAAACTATGCATATATGTAAATATGCATACAAATAAAAAATTATGAAACATATAAAAGTTATGATAAATAAAAATAAATTAGTTGAAATTAAAGATGTTTGATAAAATTTAATCTTTTTTTTTTTTTCTAAGGGATTGAACTTTGGGAAGATTTCCCATTGAGTTACACCAGCTGGCACCAGGCATTGAACTCAGGAGTGCTTAACCACTGAGCCATTTTCCAACTCTTTTATTTTTTTATTTTTTTATTTTGAGACAGGGTCTCACTAAGTTGCTGAGGCTGGCCTCAAACTTGCCATCTTTCTGCCTCTGCTTCTTGAGTTGCTGGGATAACAGATGTGCACCCACCACAGCCAGCTCAATATCCATTTCTAATAAATCTCTTGGTATGCTTTATTATTATGGTTGCATTCTTCTAGTCCCAGATTACTAACAGAAATAAAAAGTAAGCAGGGCTGGGGATATAGCTCAGTTGGTAGAGTGCCTGCCTTGCAAGCACAAGGCCCTGAGTTCAATCCCCAGCACCACAAAAAAAAAAGTAAGCAGTTAAGATTGAAACTGTGGATATGTTCAAATTAAACTCAAGAACAAGGAATGGAATCCAACTAGCATTCTCTGTTAATCAGCATTATTCTAGAAGGTATGGTTAGTAAAATGAGATAAGAAAAAGAAGTGAGAAGGGAAATCTTCAGAACAGAAGATGCAAAATTACACATTTAGATGATCATGTTATAAAAATTAAGTAAACATAATACACATTAACATAGCTCTGCATTTATACAACAGGGCTGAAACCAGTGTATTCAGGCTCTCTAGAGAAACAGAACAAATAGGAAGGATGGATGAAAAGATGGATGAATAACTAGCTAGATTAGATGATAGATAGATTGAGGGTCTGGCTCATTCAACTATGGAAAATGACAAATCCCATAATTTGTCATCTGCAAGCAGGAGGTCCAGGGAAGCTGGTGGGATAAAATTCCAGCCCAAACCCAAAGACTTGAGAATTAGAGAAACCAATGCAGAAAGTCTCTATCCAAGTCCAAAAGAACTAGAATCAGGAGCACAGGTGTCTGAGGGGAGGAGATGGATGTCCCAGCTCAAGAAGAAAGAGTAAATCACCCTATCTCCACCATGTTCTATTCAGACCCTCAAGTGATTGGCTGATGCCTGCTCAGTCTACTGATTCAAATGCTAATTTCTTCTGGAAACACCCTCACTGACACACCACAAAACAATGTTTTACCAACCATCTGGGCACCCCTTAGCCCACTCAAGTTGATGCATAAAATTAATCATGACACTTGGATACCATCTTTAAATTGGCAAGAAATACTGGCACCATTTTACCTCCTGCATTATCTACCACCTTCTAGCTTCTTCCTTCCCAAGTGTTGGTACTATCACATTGCCCTAAACCCTAAAATTACCATCTTCCTCTTTTCTCTACCCATCTCTCACCTTCCCCCTTGGTAGGAAAAGATCAAGTCCTTCGACTTAATTCACACCAAACTGTGAATGATCATTAAAATTCCTTTGCCATCCTAAATGTTCCTCTATGGACATTTTATTATTATTATTAAGCATTATTCTTAGAGAAGTTTTAATTTCTCAATAAAATTAAGCAGAAAGCACAGAGTTGCCTTGTACTATTGTCCCTACATACAGCTTCATCCACTGTCAACATCCTGCACCAGATTGGTACATTTGTTACAATCAATGAACCTACATTGACACATCATTATCACCCAAAGTCTAGAGTTTATATAGGGGCTCACTGTTAATACTACATTTATGGATTTGGACAAATGTATAATGACGTGCATCCACCATTGCAGTACTACGCAGGACAGTTCCACTGTCCTAAAAATCATCTACCCTCCTCCTACAAATTCCTCCCTCTGCCTTAAGTCCTGGAAGCCACCAATGATTTTATTGTCCCTACAGTTTTACCTTTTCCAGAATGTCATATGTAGTTGGAATCATACAGTAGGTGGGTGTTTCAGTTTGACTTCTTTTACTTAAAAATATTCATTTAAGATTTCTCCATGCTTTTTAAAGGGTTGAGAGTTCTTTTTTTTTTTTTTTTCATACTGAATAATACCCCATTTTCTGGATGTACCACAGTTTGTTTATCTACTCACCTTCTCTGAAGGACGTCTTGATTGCTTTCAAGTTTTGGAAATTATGAAAAAAGTTTCTTTAAACATCCATGTGCACATTTCTGTGAAGATATGTGTTATCAATTTATTTGAGTAAATACCAAGCAGCATGATTACTTTTTATTATGTTTAGTTTTGTAAGAAGTTGTTGAACTGCCTTCCAAAGAGGCTATACTATTTTTGGTTACTCTGAATTTAATTTGATCTTATTTTTCTAGTTTTCTTAGGTGAAAGCTTAGATTATTGATTTTAGATCTTTCTTATTTTCTAATATACGTGTTCAGTGCTATAAATCCCCCCCAAATAAGTGAGACTCTAATAAACTCCAGTAGGTTAGGTTCTGGTAAAAACAGTTTCTCCTTATTAAGAATAACAACATTCTGGCATGTTTCAAATGGTGTCTTTCCCCCTACCCTTGCTGGAAGTCTGCCCTGAGCCTGCAGAAATTCACCAACTACAGTTCAGTATTTTTCCGTTTGTGTGGTTTGTATTTTAACCCTGCTCTGATTTCAGGTTTCTGCTCAGGAGTTTTCTGCCACCAAAGAAATTGTGATTCTCTGTGTCTACCTATCTATCTTCCAACTTTAGGGCAGTGGGTATGACCTCACTTCTCAGATGGATATAAGAATTGCTTAACAGTATCTTAAGCTTTTCACTTGTTAGGATGGAGAGGTGACTTCTGAGCTCCTAATATGCTGGACCAGAAACCAAAAGTCTACTTCTTTATATTTTAAAGAAAAATGCTTGTTAAACTAAATAAGGCATAATTAGTAGAATTTCAGTCTATGAAACAAAATCAATATTTAAAAAATTTTCAAATAAATGTCAGGTTGGTCACCATTGTACACTCATGGTTCTCCAGAGAAATAGAAAAATGGAAACAATAAGATGCAGAGAGAGAGAGAGAGAGAGAGAGAATTTATTGCCTCCTATGATTATGGAGGCTAAGTCCCAAGATCTGCAATTGGAGACCCAGAATCCATGGTGTAGTACCTGGAAAAAGGCTGGAAGGCTAAAGACCCAGGAAAAACTGTCTCAGTTGCAGTCTGAAGGCAAGAAAAAAATAATGTTCCAATTTGATGATCCCATCAGGCAAAAATAATTCCACATTGTTCAGGAGAGGGTCAGTCTTTTTGTACTATTCAGGTTTCCAATTGATTAGATGAGGCTCACCCACATTGAGGAGAAATTTCTGATTTACTCAATCTACTAATTCAGATTTTAACATCATCCAGAAATATCTCACAGCCAGAATTCCCGAGTCATGTTTGATGAAATTTCTGGGCACTCTGTAGACCAGTAAATACATAAAATTCACATCACAACCATGTAAGAAATAGAAAACAATTGTCTTTACAAAGAATTTTGCTTTAGTAAGTGTTGGTGTGGATGTGGGGGAAAAGGCACACTCATACATTGCTGGTGGAGTTGCAAATTAGTGCAGTTACTCTGGAAAGCAGTATAGAGATTCCTCAGAAAACTTGGGATGAACCCCACATTTGACCCAGTTATCCCACTCCTCAGTTTATACCCAAAGAACTTAAAATCAGCATACTGCAGTGACACAGCTACATCAATGTTCATAGCTATTCAAGTCACAATAGCTAGATTGTGGAACTAACCTAGATGCCCTTCAGTTGCTGAATGGATAAAGAAACTGTGGTATATATACACAATGGAATATTAATCAACCATAAAGAACAAAATTATGGCATGTTTTGGTAAATGGATGGAGTTGGAGAATATCATGCTTAGTGAAATAAGCCAAGCCCAAAAAACCAAAGACTGAATATTTTCTCTAATAAGTGGTTTATGATACATAATGAGGCAGGAGAGGGGGCAAGAGAAGAATGGAGGAATGTTGGACTGTGTAGAAGGAAATGGGGCGGGAGCAGGTGGGAGAAGGAAAGATAGTGGACTGAGACAGACATCATTGCCCTATGTACATATAAGATTACATGAATAGTGTGAATCTACATTGTGTACAACCATAGAAATGAAAAGTTATACCCCATTTGTGTACAATGAATCAAAATGCAGTCTGTAAAAATAAAAATAATAAATAAATAAACAAATAAAAAGAATTTTGCTTCAGAATAAACTCCAAGTTGTTCCTGTTTTCACAGGAACTATCTTTTACTTCTGAGCCCACGAGTTATTTAGAAACTCCAGGTGGTTTTCAAAGTAGGACCTAGGGCAGAGCAGAAATTAAGAGAACTTTCCCCTCTAGATATGGGGCAGGGACTGCTATGGGAGTGAATCTGTTATCTACAGAAACATATAAGCAAAATAAGATCTGAAAAATAAGGACTAAATGGAGCATTAACATTTCAGTGTTGTGGGTGATAAGAATGTATATATTCATGCCTGTAGACACACGTGTGCATTTTATAATACATAGAATAGAATAGAATAGAATAGAATAGAATAGAATAGAATACAAGTAATTACAAATACTAAAGTCCAAGCTTGGAGCAAAAAGAAATTTTAAAATTATAAACAAATTTTAACTGTTCAGAGAGGGGGAAACATGCTCCCCACAAAAAGAATGACAATATCATACTTCTGTGCTAATGATGATGTGCCTTCAAAGTTCTGAAGGAAAATTATTTTCAACTTACATACTTTCAGACTCAGGGATCAAATTATTATCATCCACACACTCTTCCTTAAGAATTTGCTCAGAGTACAACTTAAGAAAACAAAGGTCTGACCTGAATTTCTTCAGAGATAAAATGAGAGTCAATAGTTGGTCTTTGGTCTTGAAATTGCTCAACACAGAGCACAATGCTCTGGCAAAAGTACAGGAGCCTTTGGGGTAGAGAAAATAGAGGGAGTAAGTTAGCCCAACTCCTGCTACCAGGCTCAACACTCCATGAGTTTATGAACATGGGGGAGGTTAATTAGATAGCTTTGTTGAAATCTGTAATGCAGGAGCTCTGTTTATGAAAATTAAATCATAACATCCTTCATCAGAACTGAAAAGGCTTTCATAGACGGGTATTATTTTTTCTCACCTCACTTGAATATTTCTCTTTAGAGTTGACTTTTCAGAGCTGAAATCTTGGGGAAGACAGCTTGAAGCCAAGGAAAGAACAATAGACTAGGAATCGGGAAACCTGACTTCTAATGCTAACTGCATTACCTTGTGCAAGATGGTTAACCTCTGTGGGCCTTCATTCCTGTCCTTTTACAAATAGTGAGTGAAGAATCTTTTTTGGTTTCAAAACAGCAAAGCAGAGTGCTATTCAGAGCAAAAGAAACCCAACCGAGAGTCTCAGCACAATGCTGTGAAAATACATAACACCCCAGGCTCTGCAGAACTTTTGCAGGCCTGCCTGCAGAATGTTTGCCAGCTTCCAGCATTATGAACAAGATGATTGTGAAATTACCAAAGCCAACAAAATACTTAAAATGAAGTAGTTCCAACAGTGGATACACTAGTCCAAACTCATAGAAGGGACACCAAGAGGGAACCGCCCTCACGCAAACTATGGCCCTCGGGAATGTAAGTTAATGACCATAGCAGAGGCACAAGGCTGGTGCAGGATGTGGATTGTGGGGAAGATTGTGCATGTGTGGGGACACTGGGGACTCTGTGCCTTCCATTCAATTTTGTTGTGAACCTTAACACTGTTCTAAAAAATAGTTTATTAATAATAATTTTAAGTGCTTGGCACACAGAAGGAATTATAAAATAAATATTTTTAAATGAGGAGTTCAAACTATGGTGCTGTAGTTTTTGGCTGTGTTTTTCTCCGTCAAAGGACATTTTTTTAAACCCATGGGTCAGTGTTGATTTATGGAGCTTACTTAAAGAAGTTGGAAAGTTCAAGAGCACATACAGTGATGTAAAATCCATATGGGGACACGGGGGAGGTCATCTAACTATTTAGTAATCAGATAGCTGGAATGACTCTGCAGAGGTTGCCAGGCCCAGCCTCAAGGTCTAGAACTTGGGCAGATGTGAGTAGACCTGGCCAGCGTTCCACAGGGAAAGAAGCTCCAAGCTTAATCTTAGTAGGCTATTCTAAGGTTAATAACTGCTTCATCCTATGAATTCCCTCTTGGAATGATGACCTTGTCTTATTCCTGTTCTAAAAGGAAAAGCTTTTATATTTTCCCCATGAAGTATCTTAGCTATGGGTTTTTTAAATATAACTTTTATCAAGTGGAAGAAGTTCCGTTCTACTTCTAATTTATTGAGTGTTTTTTAAAAATTTTATAATGAAAGAGTGTTAGATTTTGTCTGATACTTTTTCCTGTGTCCACTGAGATGGTCTTTTATCCTATTAATATGGTGCATTACATTGATTGATTTTTTCATATGTTGAATCAAGCTTATATTCTTGGAATAAATCTCACTTGGCCCCAATATATAATCCTTTTTATATGTCAATGGATTTAGTTTGCAAGTATTTTGTTGAGGATTTTGTATCTAAATTCTTAAGGAATGTTTATAGTTTTCTTATGATGTCTTTGTCTGAATTTTATGTCAGGATAATACTGGCCTCATAGGATAAGTTAGAAAGTGTTCTTTGGGGACCTATTAAAGCAGGAAATGGACAGAAGCAACAGAAAACTAAAAAGTGAGACAGAAAAATCAAGATAACTTGTGCCTTATTTAAAAAGTAGATGGCAATAGACATTTTGAAGACTATACTATAAACAAATGTATTCTCAGAACATAAGAATCTTATACAATTGGTAGATACAAGGTGCAAGCTAGACACAAGGAAATGATCTCTGTAACACAGAAAATGACCTGACCACTAATTCTTAAGGGGGGAAACTGAAGTTTAATAATAAAACCACATGATAAATATTATTTGTTGAATATCATTACATTCAAGGTACTTGTCACTCCACAGTCCAGTCATTTTTAATTGTTTTTGAAGAATCCTTGTGACAAGAATTACTGATTGTTCATTATCTGCTCTCCTTTTCGTTTTTTTTAGAAATGGAAAATTTTATCAGGACACATAATTATTCAGCCAAGGCTGCATTTCACAGTTACCTTCACCACCAGGTATGGCTACAGGCGTAGCTGCTGGCCAACAAGAAGTGAGAGAAGATGATGTGTGATTTATAGTTCATGCCCTCACACAGATAGAAACATGACCTTCCCTCTTTGCTGTTCCACTTTGTTGTATGTGGAACTCATGGAGGAAGTTGGGACAGCTGTCATAGACCACAGATGAAAGGCATGAGCTGACCAGGAGCGGCAAGGAGCCCAGGGCTCTACCACCCTCCACCTCCCTGAGTCATTTCACTCACAACTAAGTAAGACAGAAATAAATTTCCATCTTGCTTATCTGCTGCTATTTTGTCCTTTGGTACAGCAGCCTATTTAGTACCCTATCTAACACAATCTTTGTCTAAAATTCCAGGTTAAAGAAAACTTTGAGGTACTATTGGAAAGTTATTGTTTTTCTCTAATAGGCTATCGTTTTCAATTATAGTCCCAATTTTGGTATTGCAAAACAAATGAACCCAAAACAACATAATATCCTTTAGAGAATGTTGCTTTAATGTCTTTAATTCACCCTTTTTTCTCTCTTCACATTTTTTCTTGAACACACTTCAGCTGGGTCCTCTCTCCTGACTCTTCCACCAAAATTACTTTTATTGAAATTAGCAGCGAATTCCAAGTCATGAAAATCAGTCATTCATTTGCGACCCTCCTTATATTTGACCTGTCAGTCTCTGGTGCGTTGGTGCATTTTTCTCTCCTTTGAAGCTCTACAGCACCTCTCACTCTCCTGGAATCCTCCCTCCTTACTAACTAGTAAGTTCTTTTCCTGCCTCTTCCCCATCTCCCCTGCTGCATACAGTACTCCTGAGTTCTTTGACATCTCTCTTCTACCAATGTTCATTTTCTGGGTGCTCTTACCCAGTCTCACAGCTTTGAAGAGAACATAGACATTACAAGTCCAAAATGTCATTTCCAGCATGCTAGGATGGAAATCTTTTGAGGACGGTGACATTTTTTCTGCTTTTTCCCTGGTGTATCTTCATGCCTAGAAACTGGACCTTCCACATATTGGTGCAGCAAATACATTATTTGTTGAATGAAAGAATAAATAAAAGCCACTTTGCTTCATAGCTAATCTCTTTGAAATATTTGATATTTACTTTCTCCCTGGAAGTCTTTCTAGAGGGCAAGGAAAAATCCATACTCTTCGTTAGCAGGTCGAGCAGATGCAGAATAAATTTCAACTCTGGATTTCTGGGGGCAGAGCCAGGCTCTGTTTCACTCTCACGGCTCTTGCCAGCTATGCAGAGGGGGTGATGATGATGTCCTGAGTTGGTTTTAAGAATTTATAGCACTGCAGAATATGGAATGACATTCCAAAGTCAATAACAAGCTTAAAGCAAAGGAGTGCTCATTGGTATTCAGCTCTTCATTTCTGTGAATTCTAATTCCCAACACAGGCCTTTTGTCAGGCCTATAAACAATCCTTAAAGACCAGCATGCTCAAAGGGTGCTTGCAGGGTCTTCTTTGCTTCTGGATATGGGCAACAACCGATTAGACTTGGTGGGATACTAGGGCACTCCAGAAGAGAACACACGTCATATGACCAGTTAAGAGAAGACTGTTAGTCCTAATAAGGCCTGCACTGACTCAATACTGAGCCAAGGACTGCGATTAGCTTTTCCCTTTGAAAGCAACCCTCAAAGTGTGCACAATTTTAATCTCTTAGATATTGAATGCTCTCTGACAGAGCAGCTCAGCATGTCTCTATGTCTCTCTATGGGTTCGTGTGTTTATGTGGGTGTGAAAGTCTGTGCTCAAGAAAGTGTTAGTTAGCTTTTTCTCACTATAATAAAATACTTGAAAAAATCAACTTGAAGGAGAAATGATTGATTTTGCCTCATGGTTTCAGAGTTTTAAGTCCATGGTCACTTGACTCTGCTGTTACTAGACCTATAGAGTGAGACAGATCATGGTGGGCAGCATGTGGCAGAGCAAGGTTGTTCACCTCATAGTGGCCAGAAAACAGAAGAAAGAGAAAGGATTCAGGGTCCTAGGACACCCTCAGGGACCATCCCCAGTGACCTACTTCCACAACTAAGCCCCACCTCCTAGAGTTCCCTTCACATCCCAAGAGTGCCACCAGCTGGGGACCAAGCCATGAGCCTTTGGGGGACAGTCCATATCCAAACTATAGCAGCATGTCTATGTTTTGAAAATACTTTGTTTATGGTCTTCAGAGGAAAAAGAAGTGCTGACTATTATCTGAAAATCTGTTTGTAAACAGGTAGACCAATATTCAGGAAGAAACGACTTCCTGTTTAGAAACCTAAATTCTCAGAATTTGTATCTGCAGAGTTGGTATCTGACAGGTCAGCCCTTGTTAATTTTGATCAGTCAATCTCTGACATACTTAAGTATTGCCAATGCCTCAATTTGGCAATCCCACACTTAGAGAAATGGAGAAGAGGTGGTACTGTGAGCCCAATTGGCTGCGACCCAAAGGACATCATTTCTTCCCTCTCCCTTCTAACAGAAGAGGTTTTGTCACCTCTACCCTGCATTCAACCCAGGGGCAAGTGGATCCCATTCTCACCTCAAGAGGCAGATCCTGATTCATTTAAAATGAGACAGCAAAATTTTTCTATAAAGAGCCAGAGAGTAAATATTGTATGATTTACAGCTACATAGGTCCCTGTCATGAATTCTTTGAGGGATTTTAGGGTTTTTTAACCCTTTACAAATGTAAAAACATTTTTACTTCAGTGTCATACAAAAACAGGTCCTGGGCTGGCTGAGGCCCATAAACTGTAGTTTTCCAGTCTCTTGTCTAGCCAGTCATGATGGCCCCATTCCCCTTGTCAGAACTTGCTTTAGAAGAGGATGTGGTACAATTCTGGAAAATGAGGATGATGGAAAATCTGTTGAGGGTTCTCAGGAGATGGTCCTCATCTCTCCCACCCTCTAGAAACTGCTGCAGCCATCTTGCATATGAATCAACACAGAGAAGAGGCAGAGGAAGGAAGCCCACAGGGAAGTGAGCTCTAACTGAACCATTCCCAGGGCCCATGTGCCTCTGAAGCTATTTCTATGTGAGATGATAATAATATAAGCCAGGTAAGGTGGGGTATGCCTGTAATTCCAGCATTTCTGGAGGTTCAGGCAGGAGGATTACAAATTTAAAGCCAGTCTCAGCAACTTAGCAAGGCCCTAAGCAACTCAGAGCAACCCTGTCTCTAAATAAAATATTTAAAAAGGGGCTAGGGATGTGGCTCAGTAGTTAAGTGCCCCTGAATTCAATCTCCAGTACCTAATAAAAATAATAATAACAATAGTATACACATGTGTGTTTATATATTATGTGTGTGTGTATATATATATATATACACATAGCAATATATATATGTATACACACACATTTTCTTTGTGTGTGTGGCACAGGTCTCTCTATGTTGCCTAGGCTGGCCTTGCGCTCCTGGGCTCCAGCAATACTATTGCCTCAGCATTCTGAGTATCTGGGACTGTAGGCACACACTACCTACCATGCCTGACTTTTATCACTGCTTAAACAGAACAGAATCAGTGTTTTTGGCTACCTGCAGTCCAAAGTATTGTAATTGTCCAAAGTGTAAGGAGTTCCAGTCTAATGAGAGAAGGGGACAAAGAGACAAGCTGACCACAAGTAGACAGAAGATGTTTCCTCAGACTCCCCAGGCACCCTGTACCTCCTTTTTTCTCTTCATCCCCCTCCCAGATTGGAATTTATAAGTATGATCTTAATTAACATTAACTATTTTGGGTTTTAAAACTGTAAGGTACAAATTGTGCAGATGTGGAGGATAAATAAGCCTAAAGAAAAATATATCTAATGTACAATATGAGGATACAGTTAGAATATTGTATATTAGAAATTTTTAAGAGAGTAGATTTAGCATGCTCTTACCCACCCTCACATGGATAACTATTTGAGATGATGGATATATTAATTTGCTTGACAGTAGTGATGATTTCTAAGTATATCAAAACATCGTGTTGTATAGCTTAAATATGTATAATAAAAATTAAATAAAACAAAAAGATTTTATAAGTGAAGGAAACATTCAGGATAATCTGCTTAGATTTCTTCACATAAAGAAATAGAAAATAGAGTGAAGAAAGAAGCAATTTGTCCCTAATCACACAGCTACTTGGTGGCAGAGATGGGATTAGAAATTAGATCTAGATCAAGCGAACCAACAAGGTCTACACTCATTCCATTATCTTTCCTTCCTCCTGCCACCTCCCCACCCCTCAATTCCCTCTACACAATCCAAGTTTCCTCCATTCTCCCCTTACCCCCTTCCCCTTCCATTATGTATCATCATCCACTTACCAGAGAAAACATTCGACTTTTGGCTTTTGGGGATTGGTTTATTTCACTTAGCATGATATTCTCCAATTCCATCCATTTCCCTGCAAATGCCATAATTTTATTCTTCTTTTTGGCTGAATAATATTTTATTGTGTATATAATCCACAGTTTCTTTATCCATTCATCAATTGAAGGGCATGTAGGTTGGTTCCACAATCTAGCTATTGTGAATTGGGCTGCTATAAACATTGATTGTGGCTGCAGTATGTAGTATGCTGATTTTAAGTACTTTGGGTATAAACCAAGGAGTGAGATAAGTAGGTCAAATGGTAAGTCCATTCCAAGTTTTCTAGGGAATCTCCATACTGCTTTCCAGAGTGGCTGCACCAATTTGCAATTCCACCAGCAATATATGAGTGTACCTTTTCCTCCACATCCTCACCAACACCTATTATTGCTTGTATTCTTGATAATAGCCATTCTAATTGAAGTGAGATGAAATCTTAGGGTGGCTTTGATTTGCATTTCTCTAATTACTAGAGATGTTGAACACTTTCTCATATATTTGTTGATCACTTGTATATCTTCTTCTGTGAAGTGTCTGCCCAGTTCCTTAGCCCATTTATTGATTGTGTTCTTTGTATTTTTGGTGTAAAGTTATGTAAGTTCTTTATAAATTTTTGGAGATTAGTGCTGTATCTGAAGTGTGTGTGGAAATGACTTTCTCCCACTCTGTAGGCTCTCCTTTCACATTATTGATGTTAAAAAGCTTTGCTGAGAAAAAGCTTTTTAGTTTGAATCCATTCCATTTATTGATTCCTGCTTTCATTTCTTGCAATCTCAGAGTCTTATTAAGGAAGTGTGGGCTGAAGCCAACATGATGAAGATTTGGGCCTGCTTTTTCTTCTTTTTGGTGCAGGGTCTCTGGTCTAATTCCTAGGTCCTTGATCCATTTTGAGTTATGTTGTATACAGAGTAAGAGATAGGGGTTTAATTTCATCTTACTGCCATATGGATTTCCAGTTTTCCCAGCACTGTTGAATAGCCTATCTTTTCTCCATTGTATGCTTTTGGCACCTTTGTCTAGTATGAGGTAACTATATTTATGTGGGTTTGTCTCTGTGTCTTCCATTCTGTACCACTGGTCTACTTGTCTATTTTGGTGCCAATACCATGCCATTTTTGTTACTATGGTTCTATAGTATAGTTTAAGGTCTGGTATTGTGATACTTAGGCAGAAGGGATTCTTGCTTGCTTGGAAAAGGGTCAGCATTTTTGCTCTATTCAGCAACTGCATTACCCAGTCCACTGATTTAAATGTTAATTTCAACCAAAACACACTCACAGACACACCCAGAAAAATATTTGAACAAATATCTGGGCACCCTGTGGCCCAATCAAGTTAATATAAAAAATTAGCAATAATGATCTGTCATCATTTGTGTTACTGGGTCTGGACAAAAAAGAGTTGCATACACAGCCTCCAATGGATCTATCTTTCACAATTTCTCCTGGCCAAGAAGCTAGGAAAGATTTGGTGCTGAGGGAAAAAGAATTGAATAGGACTCCTTGCTGAACCTATCCTTTGAGATGGGGAAGAAGGCAGAAAAACTAGAGCTCAAGATGATAACCTTCTTTGCAATAGGATTTGAAATGTAAATCCTGACATTTAAAAATGAAATGAAAAAGGAATTAAATGGTAATACAAAGGCTTAGAAATCTTTATATCATGAGTAGGATTTTGAAAAGGCAAAAGGTTCATGAAAATAACACTATATCTGAGGAACTATATCTGAGGTAACCTCAAGTTTTGATAACAAGGAGTCACTTTTCATTCCCCGAAAGCTTTATGCTCACAAGTGTAGTGGAGCCAGAAAGGGGAAAAGCCAGAATAAAAACAGAGTGAAGGAGGGACTATTCCTTATCAACTGGAATTTTGGCAAACCACAGAACTCTCTGCTGGTAGATAGAAAGATCTTGCAGCCCTGCCATGAACATTGAAGACCTATGGTTTGGATCCATAGCATGGATCTCTAACAGCCTGAAAATGATCAAAAGTGAAAACAACAGGAAGGAAAAATAAGAAGCAGCTTTAAAGAAGTCACGTAGACTAACAAGATTACAAAAAATTCAAAGCAATGTCAGCACTTTCTAATGGGAAGTGAAAGACATATGAGGAACCAACTATCTCAAGAAATCAAGAGAGGCCCCAAGAAAATGATGGTTCTATTCATGGACTTAAATCAAATTTTTCTCTGGAAGTTTCGGGTGATCAACAAAGTACATTTTCAATTTCACAGGCCTGGCTGCATAGTCAGTGAATTTTCAGACCACCAGATGGATTACATAACCCACAGAACCCCATCAGAGACAGGAAGAAGTGGCAATAACTCACTGAGAACGTGATTTTATAGCTTAGGCCAGCCCTAAAGTTAGGGAGAACACCCCATGATACCACAAGTGCAACACACCTGAGCAGCAATATCCTGTTTTTTAAAAAATAAGAGAAGTCGTTAGTTACCACTCTTTGGAGATCAAATCTGGTTACACCCTTCTAGGCTGAAAACCTTCTTCCTACCAAATAATGACCCTGGAAACCTTCCAAAAGGGTACATGTGACCCCCACCCCCTCCGATGTGAGAATGCATCTCTTCACCTTGTGCAAGATCAACAAAAGAAAGAATCAGGATCTGATTCTGGAGGCCACAGACATGGTCTTTTGTATGCCTGATCTCCTTTAGAATTGTGGCAAGGGATAGAAAGATAAAAAGCAAAAAGTTTGGAATTGGGTGATATTAAATGAAAGAGACCGAAGTCGGGGGAAAAAATCCCCATTTCTACTTTTCTTTCCTTTTCTCTTTCCAGGGTAAAAATTACAGAGAAAATAAACCTGTAACTTTCTCTTGCTGTTCTAATAAATGTGTCCCATCAGAAGAAATTTCTCTCCCAAGTCCCATTGGTTGTCATGATAACAGGTGAGAGAGATTTCCATGAGGAAAGACTTCTTGGAGAGGCTGTTAATAATCCTTAGCAGAAAAGGAAGCATGTGCTGTATCTGCCTTCAATAGTCAAGGTTCAGTGTGTTCTGTGCCTTGAACCATTGCCAGTTCTGAAAGGGACAAGATGAGATTATGATGTTTGACCAGGCAAGGTTCAATTGATGGGTAAAGGAACGGAGTCCTCTGTCAACAGGATAAATTAATACTAATTGACAAAGAGGACCATGTAGATCCTCAGGATCAGTTGGGTATGTTAGAAATAAACTAATGTGTTGAGGAAAAGAAATTGAATGAGGTGAGTCTGTTTGTGTGCATGTGAGACAGAGACTGGTACTTCATAGTCAGTGTCCCTGTGCCTCATGTTCCAGAACACAAAGCATTTTAGGTAGCCTATGGAGTATAACCATGAAACTCTGGTTTCCCCTCTTTGCAGACCACTCCCATCTTAAGGAATTTGCTAATACTAAAAGGATAGAGACTTTGACCTCATTCCTCAGGAATGAGTTGAGAGAGGAGTTATCTCCTCAGCTAATCTGAAGCCCTAGTTGGAAAAACCATGATCCCTAGGATGGAGAAACATGGACCCCCATCTATGTTCTTGGTGACCTGGAACAGGACAGAAGTTCTTATGTGGCTTACCTAACTCCAAAAAACCTCCTATGCCCTTTCATTGTTGCCTAAGGAATCTTCAAGCATCTGAACCTTCCAGATTTTCAGTCAGCAGCCTTCTCCTACTTAATAATTTCTGTGTTTTGGCAGAATATTTCCTGAGTCTAGGAACCCATTCCTTAGTTCTCTGCATACTTTTTTGATAGGTCCCATTTATGAATCCTAACCCACCAGAACTACAATGCCCTACTCCACCTCATCACAAAACAACCCAAAGAATTCCTTGTGTTCAGAGTTTGTGGTGATGTAAAATGATATCATTATCTTCTAAAAAATTTGCCCAGCTCAAACTTCTAAAATGAATTACTTTGAGATGGACTTCTGAAACGTGGGGGTTGGGAGAAGTATTTCCCTGTTCTAGTTTTATTCCAGAATTTGGTAATACCAAGACATATTTAGTTGTACATAACAATTGCTCTGATCTAGCACTTCATCTGTGGTCCTCAACCCTGGTAGCACCTTAGAATCATGGGGGAACTGTTCAAAATATCTGTGCCCCAGCCCTGATTCAGCTTATCTGCACTGGGACTCAAGCAACAGTACTTGTGAAAAGATCCCTAGATGGTGGTAATGAACATCTCAGGCTAAAAATTGTTGCTTGCTTCACTGTGCCTTCCTGAATCCATCTTTACAGTCAGAAATCTATGCGTATCTCTGAACATACACGTACATCTCTTGCCCTGTCACGTGTGTCTTCCTCATAGCTGACTTAGAATGGTTCCATGACTCATTTCACAAGTCAAAAAAGCCCAAATTACATTTTAGGTAGATCCAAATTACTACAATTTTTATTCCCTCACATTTAAAAAAATTGCATTATACTTGCCTGATCATTTTTGGATCCTCACCACAACCGAGGTAAACAAGTCAGGTATCATTCTTCTCATTTTAAAGAGGAGGAAATCGATACTAAAAAAGAGGAGGTGGTTTCCTCAGGCTCACACTCAGGGAACTGGCAGAACTGGGCCCAGAACCCAAACCCATCTCAGTCTGGTCTTCTTCGCATCACCCAATGCTGCCCACAGCCAAGATTTCTACCCAATCCTATTGACCCAGTACTATAAGTTAATATTTCTTGCTTTCTACTGTGCTTTTCTTAAAGTGCATGAAAATCATTGAGATCTTTTTAAAATGCAGAATCTGAATCACTGGGTTTAGAGTAGGGCCTGAGATTCTGTATCTCTAACTTGCTGTGCATGACACCAATGCTGCTGGCCCATGAGCCACACTTTGTACAGTAAATTCATAACAAAGTCACAAAATATATCCCTCCAAATAATACGAAGAAAATAAAATAATACTGAAGAAAATATTTAAACTGAGCTCACTTGTCTTTTGGATACTCATGAGGCAACACACATGTATTGAAGTAAACCAGATCTTTGGTGGTTCTCTCTGCCTAGAATATGTTATTCTTCTGGCAACCAGACCATTACTGTACTCATGTCTGGAGTCAGTTCAACAACTGGAGCTTCAGCAGCTACTGGCTATAATTTTTCACTTTCTCCCCACCCCTCCTGTGCTTCTGTTCTCTCAGGCCAGCAGAATAGGATCCATGGGGCCACTGACCCATCTGGCCATGTAGCTAACCTAGGCTTCTAAGTCTAAAAACAATAGTGATTCACTTCATGGAAACTAAGTCCTTAGATGACATTTTCAGTTCCTGGAAATAGTCTGCCAGGGGACAACTATAATGACAATGAGTTTTGTCTTTGAGACTGATAAAAGAGTGTTGCATAAACATCGATGAAGTTTTTTTTTTCAGTCTGTTCTTATTCTTAAAATAATCAAATTGTCCTTAAAATATTCAAATATGCTTGCAGCATACAGGATACAGGATGCAGCACACAGTACCAAGGATGGGGTCCCAAAGATGGGTTTACTTTCATTCTTACCACAAACTAGACAGTTTGGAGCAAAACTTTTAATTTACCCATCCTTTAAAAATCAAGATGATGGAATTGTATGAGGTCTAACATCTTTTCCAACATGAATATCCTCTGAGTCAGTGGTCCTACCTTTATAAAATGTAAAAGAAATTATTTTAGAGAAATTTTCTCTTTTTCTTTCACCTATCCCTTCCCCCTTCCAAAATACCCCATACTCCAATTGCCCTACAAGGCATTTTATCATTACCCTCTGTGCTATGGGGCCATTCCATCCTAACCAGCCATTTTTACGAGCTTCCCACTTGTGTGACATCTAATTTTAAAGAGGCACCATCAAAGAAGTTTCACTCCATTTACATATGGTGTGTCAAAATATACTCTACGGTCATGTATAACCAATTAGAATAAATAAATTTTTTTTAAAAAAAAAGAGGTACCATCAATAATGGCTATGTCTAGGTACACCAGAGAATTTCTCAATTCCATAGAAGGTGGATTCTCCCTTTCTAGTCATCCCTTTCCCCCTCCTCTTGCTGGCATTTTGATAAGTATGCACATTTACATCCAGAGGGTTTCTTGAGTGACAATATTTTGAAGTTATCATGTATTTTTTCCTTCCTAGTATTATCCCCTTTCAATCTCTCTATCCCTTTCCCCATGATCGCATTTTCTCTGTTCTTCATTACCTTAGTGGAAAAAGGTGTAAGAGAAAAAGGTAGAATTTTTCCCATTGGTTTTTCTGACTTGTGTCTAACAAATGTTCTTGAGACTAGTAGCTTTCAAAAAGCCTGAACAGAGAACAATCTCCTTCTCCTAAAGAGAATCCCTTAGGGGTCAGGGAGAGAGAGGACCTATAACTGAGTCCCTAAGTGCCACTACCTGAAAGGCAGCAAGTCCTTCTGGGGTGGGGGAAGAAATTGGCTATAGGATGCCCACAAGCCAATGGACAGACTTGGGACAATGCCCCAAGATAACATGGAAATGGCCAAGATCACCATTCCTGAAGTGTGAAGAAGAAATATGGCAGTGGATAGGTGTGGAGGTCCTGACAGCACTCCACCCCAGGGTCTTAACATAACATAAGATTCAGAAATGTGACACAATCTTGGGGAGACATGGGGAAACCCCAGAAAGGACTGAGATTAAGGTTTCTTTCCACTAGCCCAGCAAAATACAACTTGAAGTCAGAAATTAAAATCAGAAGTTGGGTTACTAAAATGAAGAAAATTGCTAAATTCTTAAACCCAACCTAAGAGTCATACCTGCTCTACATCCATTGGGTATGGTATTGGTATTATCCTGCTTGAGCAACTCCAGTTGCCAAATACTTCACCATTTGGTGGAATCCAGTGATTGTTCATTAAGTATTTTTCCTTACAGGTTGGATGTCCTTGAGCCCTGCATGGCATATGGCAGCTTCTGAATATTGCAGGCCAGGTGGCTGGTTGAATGACCAGCATATTTAACGAAGCACTGAAACAGCTCTCTCCCTTTGTTTTATTGTGCTAGTTTAAATGCAGAAAGACAGAAAACTGTTCAAAACAGTAAAATGTGAACTGAGAATGGACCCTTAATAATAGCTTTTTCCAGATCAATTTCCTTAGATTACTCAAAGATCCAGCCTGACAGAGTTCAAACCTTTTCACCAGAGAGCTAACCCTGGAAGGCAGACAGCTGCTATGTGTGGCTTTACAAGACTGTAAAGGCATTAACAGTTTTGAACCCCTAAGACCACTGTGAAATCTGGGATGTTATGTTCCAAAGTGAAATATTTGCCCTTGGCAACGGTGCTATAACCAAGAATGCCTGGGTGTTAACCAAAATTGAAAACAGCCTTTCAACAGCCCTGGGTCCTCGTTATTTTTCACATTATAGTACATGTTGCTAAAAATATTCTCCAAACTCTCCCTTTTGATAATTTGGAAGAAGAGATTTTATGCTGGGAAATTGTTAAATAACAAACACCCTCTGCTGGAAGTTCAGGAGGATCCTGGGAGAAGGCACCTGCTGCCCCAAGTGGTGGCCATCTTGGATTCCTTTGGTGGCTGCCACACTGACTCTCTCCTTCCTGCTAAGACACACTTCAAACAAGGGATTCTATGTCTGTTCTTGCCTGAAAGTGACATGATTTCACATATTAGCAGGTACCACTTTTCACAACCCACACACGAATCCTGTTTTGCCACTTTCTCTTAAAAAATATTTTTAAATGGGTCTTGAAATTTGGGATATAAAAGAAAAAATACAGGAAAGAGATGTGATTTCAATCCTTAATCATAAGTGGTCAAGTTGTCATACAGGAACTTATTTCAGTATCCATCCTGATGCCTGATGGCATCCCTTGCTGCCCTGATGCCCTGAATGCCTCCCTTGCTGTTTCAAATCCTAGCTATATTCAGCAATCTGAACAGGAGATTTGACTGGCTACTATAGCAAAAAGAATGAAGGAATGAGATTAATTTTTACTATCTACTCCTAGTAGAATGCTAGAGTTCTGCTGACACTTAATAACTAATAAGGAATTCATGCCTTTACTTTTCAAATACAGCAACTAGAAAAGGAAAAAACCAAAGACTCAAGACTTTTTAATAAGTTTAAAACATGAAGACATGTTATGGAAGAGAATTCTCTCAGCCTACCCAGGAAGAGAATTAATTGTGAAAGAGAATTAATATTCTTCCACACGCTTAGTTGAAATTGAATCGTTTTTTCTCCGAAATAATCCTCTTCCCCTGAACACCCACCTTGTCACGTAGGTCTTAGCTGTCTCTGTGTGATACCTTTCCCCCAGATCTGGACTCCAATTGCAAAGAAAAAAATCCTTCCACATTTTTTTCTCTTGCCCAACCTGTTTACTCCATCAACTCTAAAATCATCTCTAGCAGAGAGTTAGCACACCTAGCTCTTCTCCTCCCTCGCCAGTTGCCAATGGACAAATTGCCACACTCTACCTCAATTTTCTCATCTTACAAGTGAAGGTAATAATAGTTCCTACCTCATAATGATCCCGTGAAGATAAAATAAGTAATTCGATTTTAAGGGTTTAAAAGGGATAATTTGGGTGCATACTGAGCATTGAATGTTTTAGCTCTTATCCCTGAGAACTCTGAAGGGTTTTTCTTAAACACAGATCTACACTTGGCAAATTTACAGAAATGCCATTTTTCTATTACTCTAGAACCTGTAATCTAATTACATGTTCTTTGTACCTACTCTTATTGTGGTGAGCCCACCATCATTTCTTCTGAAGTTCCTTGGAGAGGACAACCTTTGTGAGTCACCCACCTCACCTATAGTTACTTCATCAGTCAATGAGAAACTCACAGGCGTCACCATTGAATCTAAGCTTAACCCTGCTGACCCGGAAGCCAATCCCTTCAGTCTCTGTCTGAGAAAGACTCTGGCAGCTAAACAGAGACAACTTGGGGCTCTTGCACTAGATGCATAGCCAATACTGGTGGCTAAAGATTTTTCAAGCGTGACTTTCCTAGTAGAAGCTATCCTAGGGAACCTCAAAGCATGATTAAATCTCAACAGAATTGAGCAGGGTTCCTCCCCTCTCCTCTGCTTTGCCCTCTTCTCTAGGCTAGGATTTGAAACCAGGCAGATTGCCAATGGCTCTGACAGCAGTAGGTTTCTATGGCAAAGAGGCTATAGCTCCCATATAAAAGTGGTTGTTAGAATAAAATTAAAGTTGGGGCAGATATCACAACTTCAGGATAACTACAGAATCAAGCTTATTCCTAACTCAAAAATGACTGCTTGGACATTGAATAGTGCCCTCCCCTGCCCTCTCACCCCTGTAGGTTTCCATTCATGCTTTCCCCAGGCTCCCAGTGACTCTAACCAATAGGCAATTGATTTATTTCAGACAGGTGTTTGATCTTTTGTTTTTTCTTAAAGCAAGGCCTATGCCTCAATCGTTTCTGATCTTGAAATCAGAGCAGTTCAACTTATAACTCTGGACTTGGACTACATATACATATGCTGCTTCAAGCTTATAGATGTTTGCTTAATTCTTGATCAGTCACATATTACCAAATCATCTCCCCTGGCTTACTCACTTCAACATCCCTCACCTCACTAGCTCTGGTCTCAATTCTTCTCTACCTCCTCACAGGATCTCATGGCTTTACCGTTCTGGTTTCTTCAACCTTTCTGGTTCCAAACTTGCCATTACTTAATGGAATATGGAGATAAATGATCAGATCCTGTGTGACCTTCTTAGAGGAGAGATGCTATCAAGAGTGTTTGTGCAATATAATCTTATTAAGCAGACTGTTCTGTTAACACTGTGCTAGGTACTATAGAAGGTATGGCAAAACCATAAGGGATAGACTTGACTTCAGGAAACTTACAATGATTACAAATCTTCTCTAAGGCACAGCAACCACCATGCTACATGTTCTAAGAAAATGGTTAGTAAGCTCCAGATGAGGAAAATGTCAGTATGCTTACATGCAGTGGCAATAATTCCCAATTTCCCCAACCCCAGCCCAACAAAACATTAAGTATCTCTAATGATAAGTGAGTCTTTTTGAAAAACAATTGTGAGATCATATGATGGGTTATCAAGTGCATGTATATGTTTAAGTGTTTAAATTAGTGGCTTTTCTCTAAATTGTGAACCTGAAGTCCTTTTGCAAATTCACGATAAATGGGACAAGTTAAGGATGTGCCCTTTTAAAAGTTGACATCTGTTTCTTATAATTCATTTAGTGGCAAAATGCCATTCTACTGGTTCTATGCACCTATTGTTTCACTTGGCTCTGTCTCCAGCGTCTGAATGGTTTTCGTTCTGCTGGACAATGTGTTTATTCATGAAGCTGTAACTGTTTTGCAAAATACAAGTGTGCTTTTGAGACAGACATAATGTCTGGAAGGAAAGAATACACCCAGAAGAAAAAAGTCAAGCATATACCCTTTTCCTTCTTAACACTTTTTGCACCCTACAACACAAATATTAAACACATCATACGCCTCAGAACATCTTCATAGAAGATGTCTAGCTCAAGGTTGAATTCAGGTGGACAAGTTTCCATTTTACATTGTTCACATTGATAGGCCTCCATCAGATACCTCTTTCCTTTGGGAAGACAGAAAGATGCTTTTGTTCATCTTACAGTGCTGAAAGTGGTGGAAAAAACCCTCCCACTTACTGAAAATGAAGTTTTGGAGGGTATAAATATTAGTACAACATCTGATTGTAGGCATCATTTTGCAGTATGGGGAGCCTATGACCTTTCATTCCCCTATAGAAAGTGATTAAAAAGACGTCTATGGAAATATTTCAATAGAGATGGAGAGAAAGGTTCCTGGACTACTTTGTGATAAGGGTTCAACATGGGAAAGCTGAAGGACTGCTCTTGGGAGAAGAGACTTTACCTAAAGGACCTCTTGAGTCCCTTTGTGCTCTAGTGTTGAACAATTCCATACTAATAATGTGACTGGGTTTTTAAAAAGTATTGTGGTGACCAGATTTGCTAAGGAAATAATATAAAGTGAATCTGAGTAAGGACAGAAGCTGCCTGTCAATCATTCTCTAATTCAATAATGAAATAGAAAGAGAGCTCTTAAGAAATTGTTGGCCGCAGGCTATAGCACCTCACAAAATTTCTTTCTGGTGAAACCCTCCCGCTTTGCTGAGAAGGTCTCATTTGCTGAGCTTTCACAGATGGAGAAATATAGACTCAGCACTTTGCAAAGCCAATTGGCAGTTTCAATCGTGTCACTTACAAGAATTTGATAACCAATTCAGAAATGAATTGCGCTCCTTTCCTCTTGACGAGCATACCTCACCAAACCCATTTTCACTGTTCCAAGCGTGTGGTCTCGAGTCTTGCTTGTTGTGGAGCTCAGATATTCAGTTCTTTCCAGATAGCAAAGCTCTGGGGCTCGAGGGGAAGAAAGGAAAAAAAAGTATCTATTAAAAAACCAAATGATTTGACTTTTACTCAGTAATAAAAATTAATATTCTAGCAAAAAGGACCTGTGAAAACAGCCTATGTTGAGTAAGTTTTACTTTCTCATTTCAAAACTTATAGGACGATAATTACACTAACATTTATTTTCATTAGTAAACATGTACCATAATAAAATGAAGCTAAAAATAGGTTAAATGAATAAAAATATTCCATAAGAAAGTATGGACCTCCATTACTGTTTGTTGATCAAGTTAATTAATATCCCTAAACCTTGACCTTTTGGTCTGTAAGTCATATCAGCCTGACACTGTATACTTCTTTAGGGAAGTTATGAATGTCAAAGGAAGTCCTTTGACTTTTACATTGTAGCAGTGTACATGAAAATACTTTCAAAGAGAAATGTGTTCCTCAATGGGACGATAGTAAAATTCTAGCCCAGGGAAATTTGTTAGCTGACTGCATAAAACTGTCAGCTAACAAATGATGGGGCTGGAACTTAGAGTTAGCCATCTTTATTTTTTTATCCAGAATATCTTTTCTAGATTCTTAACTTTTCCATTTCTTCTTGTACAACAATTATGAAACCAATGTAGCAACTTTAAAAGGCATGTTTTAGAAATAAACCCTACATTCAAGGTCTCATCACCCAATAGCAGATGAAAGAGTTTAACATCAAATGCAGAACACCTGTTCAAACGGTCATCTAAAAGAACTGGGTATTCCATTTGAAACCAACATTTGGGAGACACGTAGACAGTGTAGGTTGTCCTTATGTGAATGTCTTGCACTCCTCCTCCCCAAATCATCCACCAAAGAGGCAAGTGAATTTTGCCCACACCCCTCTCCATCCAGCCTTCTCCTCTGGCATAGACCACAACCAGGCCAGGTTCCAGCCACTTGAGGGACTCTTTGAATAGAATTTTGTTCTTGAGATTTATTCTCAAAATATGCAAAATTTCAGACTACAGCTTACTCTTATACCAGGTATGCACGGTAGCAAGAATCTCCAGGAAACTGTCTTGCACGTCCTGCAGATCACTCCCTGCTTATTTCCCCCAGACTCACCCAACCCAAGCAACACCAAGCACTGCTCACTCTTCCCTGGGCCACTTGCTCATGTGCCAAACATAGTTGAGAATTTACCACCTGGAATTTCTATAATCCATTTTTCCTCCCAAAGCACACTTTTCTGCACTTGTTTTAAATAGAAATTCATCTTGTTTATAACTGAAAACCTCTGCAGCTTATCAAGGTTGCTCCAAATTGTAATGACAGCTCTGTAGGCTCTTCTGTCACCTAGGACCAGGGCTGTAGTCAAGGAAGGACACTCCTTCCTAGATGCTGAGTCAAGTAGCCATGACAAAAGAAGCACCCCAATGGCTCAGTCTTCTCTCTCTCTCCTCTCCTGATGGTGTCTTCCATAGGTCCATTGCCAGATTATAGGACAGACTGGTCAGTGTCCCAGGAATAGGGAGGAGGCAGGGGAGAACAGATCTGAAAGAGCAAAGGAGGAGTAACCAGTGGAGAGAATGGACTCATTGCTCAACGCACAGCTCCACTTTAACCATTATGGGACTCATTGCAAAGGCTATTATCTGCCAATAAATATTTACTAACAAGGAAATGAAGGAGAAGTGAAAGAAAGGAAGGCAAACAGGACAAAGGTAGAATTAGTCTATGCTAAGCACTGTACCAAGTATACTATGAGGGGCCACAAAAAATTTTTAAAAATAGATACTACAGTATTTTATTTATTACCTGAATTACTACATAATATAGTGTTTACCCCATGCCAGTCCCATTCTAGGTACTGTATATACACTAACTCATTCAATCTGCAACCACAGTCATATTTATAGATGAGAAAACTGAAGCATAAAATATTGAGCAAAGTAAGCCCTCATCATTTGCCCCAGGTCATGCTTTACCATGACCCCAACACAGCCTCTATGAAGTAAAAGGAATTCATTATGTCTTGGGGGAGATAGTAATATTAATGCATTAAAACTCAATTGTGACAGTTAAACAGATCTCACCACATGAAGAACAAAAGAATGAGTCCAGGGGTGGGGTGTTCAGCTTGAGCCAGAGCAATCCAGGGAAGAACCCAGGCTGACTATTAAACAGCACTCAGCCCCAAAATGGCTCCAGGCTACTGCAGGCCAGCTGGGCAGAGCCAAGAGCAGAACCCAGGACTCCTACCTCTCCAAACAAGTTTAACTAGTTCCCTTGCCTTTCACTATTCTCTTTTCAGGGTGCCACAGAAGTGATCTTAGGGACAGGTTTCCAAATTGTAGCTTTGATACTTTACCCAACAGTATGTCAGGGGTCATATTGGCCAGTCTCCTGCCTTCAGCCCAGGACATATTACATACACTTTAGTAAAAGATTAAACAGCTTTTATGTTGTTACATGCTCATAAGAGATTCTATGGGAAGACCAGTACCCAGAAACTTTTAAGGAACTGAACATACTTGTAAATCTATGCACAGGGAAAACATTCAAACAATAGACTAAGTAAAACTAACCTTATACATTACGCATTTGTTCCTATTATAGTCTCTCATGAATATAATTGAGGCTCTAAGACAGATAATTACATTTACTTTTTTAACTATCATAAAATGTGCAGAGCATTTAATAAAAATATTAACAAAGGTCTTTTCATTCAAAGACCAAAGCAAATAACTTTCTTTAAATTATGCATATATTTTGACCTTGAAAGGAATAGACATCACATCTGGTTTTACAAAGCTGTGGTGCGGTTTTTAATTAAGTTTCTGTTATGTTCTGTGAACAGAGAAAACAGCTTGTACCTAATTTAATACCTATAAATTTCCACGATGGTCACAGAATACCATATAGGCTAGTGGATAAAAATTTTGCCACATGTTTTCCAATTCAAGACTTAAAATTTTGTAATACCATGTTCTTTTTTATTAAAAATTTCCATTGACTATTTTTTTTCCAGAGAGCATGATTATAAAATAATTCTCTCAGTTTCACTAGGCAAAAAGACATCTGATTTGAAACAGTTTGTAAGTTAGGCAGCCAAGTTAGACAGAAATAGTTCAGCTGCTACTGAATAAAGCAACAGTGTTAGGACAGTAGTCAAAAGTCAGATTCATCAAAACTAGTTTGATCCCAGTGTATATAATGCACCACAGAAGATGGAAAATTCTGAGGGTGGGGAAGTCAATTCCACTCCCAGAATAGCCAGGAAATTCTGATATGTCTGCCTAGGCTCACAAATGCAGCCTTGTTCTCCCTCTTCCTAAGCCTGTGCCAACTTGCTGGAGGATACACCACTAAGTGTAACCTAAGGGGAAAAGCCTGCACTGGCTTGAATTCAGTCTATCTGTGCCACTTACCATGATGAGCCTTGGGTAAATTATTTGGCAAAAATAGGAATAATATATTCCTATCTGAAGGTTCAGTTAGACATCTATGAGAAGGACTCTCTTATTGCCCACACTGAGCTCAATTTAGAGAAGAGACAGGCCAAAAACATTGATATTGCAGAGTGTTAAGAGCTAAAAGAGTAAATGCAGAGAGAGTAGCCATTTGTGAAGTTTGGGAAGCTTTACAAAGAAGGGACATTTGAGCTGGGTCTTAGAAAAAGTAAAAGGTGGTTAAAAATGATCAAAGTTATCAATGGCATCTTGAGAGCCAACTGTGATGATTAACCATGGTTCCCTAGAAAGCTGTGATGGAAAGGATTTTTAGGGTGTGGCTTGGATCAGTGGCCCAGTGGTTGTCCCAAACCCACTCTATGGCAATACCTCCAGGCAAGGTCTCCAGGACAATGCAGTCTGCCCAACTTGTGGAGTTGAAACCCATGTTGGTCTCAGTTCACTTGCCCAGCATTCCAATTCTCCCTGACATCCTACCTAAGGCTCCCCCAGGCACAGGATCCTAGTCTCTGTACCTCAAAATGTTGATGGGCATCCTAATGTGAACCAACTGACCAGAAGGTCAACAGCCATCTTGCTTTGGGAATTTCCACCATATCCTTTCCTGCTATACTACTGACCTGATAGTTTCAATTTCTGTGGATAGTAACACCTGTCTGTATGGAGGCTGAACCCATTACAAGTCTCAGATGCAGTCCAGAGGAGTGCCCTGCAGGAACTAGACCTTCAGCTAGGTCCACTTCCCCAGTCCCCTGCCTAGCCAGTCCTCTGATTCCTTCTTACCCAACAGTTGCTGATGAAGATCCAGTAAGCCTGCCCCAAGCCAGATTGTGTTATGATAGACTCCATCACCTTGTCTCTGACCCTGAATCCAAGCCCAACCTAGGAAGAATAACAGTGTTAATTCCTCCTTCTATGGAACCCTAGGGTTGAGTACTCCAAGAAACTCACAAAGCAAATCTGATCCATCTTTCATATGACAGCCCTTTACATCTTGAGCACAGGCATCATGCCATCCTTAAGTCCTCTCTTCTCAGGTACAAATTGCAAGTACCATAAACACCCTAACTGGCACAAGAGCAGTCCATGTTAGTTAACTTTGCACATTCTTAAGGTATTCAGCAGTTCCTCTGTGATGCTCCCTGATGCTGCTCCCTGTAATCAGCTTTCACGCCTGGTCAGTACCCACCTGCACCACACACACCCACTCCTCCACTCTCCTGGATCTAGACTGGAACCATTACCACCCCGATTTTAAAAAAAAAAAAAAAATGTCTTTTTCTGTTTTGGCCCTACATATTCACATACTTGAACTTCTTGGAGAAATTTCTTCTACATAGCTATTTCCTCCACGGTCTAAAGATGGCTGGGTATTCCCTGGTTCTGACTTGGGCTTCTCTCAATTCCTCTCAATTCCTCCCGTGGCATTTGCTCCAGGTCTATAATTTTATTCACAGAACACAGATCCACTTCATTTGCTGTTTGGGATAATCTTTAATTCTCCTTCTTCTGCTTTGGATCTCTATTTTTTTTTTTTTCCTGAGAGACTTGCTGCTATTTCTCAGCACCCATCAACCTCAACTCAGAGAGGCCTCCTCCTCTTCATCTCCCATGCCCTCACCTTCTACTCCAAACTGATTATTATCCTTTTACACACTAGCTCCTTTTCAAGGTTCACAGATACACATGTAAGGTAATGCCCACTATCTTCCACTGGTGGTTGTAGCTATCAGCTCCAGTCTGTTTTGGTGAAAGAGTCACCCCATTGGGAGGGAGAAAGCTACAGATTACATGAGAATGGAAGTTTCTCACTAGATATATGGAATGGTTTCCATTTCCCTCATTTCTGAGTCAAGCATCAGTGTGAGAAGTTGGGACACCCAAGTACCAGAAAAGTGGACCAACCAGTAATGTTGTGGCATTGACTTGAGCACCAATGAACAGGAAAGAGTAAGACTAAGGCTGCAAATGGAAACCAGTGATCCATCTTTAAATGCCTTCCACTTCCTGTTTTTCTCTCTGTTTACAACTCTCAGCTGCTTCGGACAATCTCATTCACAAACACCTTCAGAAAACCTTTAAAATAATTGTCCAAAGAATATTTGCCTGTTCCAACACCTGTTTATTAACTCCCTCAACACATGCCTTTACTTCTCTAGCACTTCACAAATCATTCCTTTTCTAATTTTTCTTTCCCTTTTTACAGGTAGCCCCCAGAATGTAGATAAGGTCACTGTAAACAAATGCAAGCTTTGTAATGAAACATTAGTCCTAATCCTGATACTGCCCACTTACTAGTTGTGTGGCTCTGGGAAAGTAACCAAACCTTTCTGAACCTCAGTTTCCTCATCTGAAAATGGAAGCAATGGCAAACCTCTTCTGCATGAACACTGTGGGAATTGCTTTGGGTAATGCACATCAATTGTGTACTATGTGAGATTCATAAGTGGGTTTCCTTTCCCTCTTCACTGAGAATAAGAACCTCATTAACCATATCAGGCACAGAAGTTCCCTAAATTGGAAAGGAGTACACAAGAATGCTAGTCTTAATTCACAAATCCAAGTTTTCTGTCCTTAATATCTAGCTGTAGATGTTAAAGATTCAGAGATAACTTTGAAATGCCCAGGGTGAAAAGATGCTCACAGAACATTAGAGATTAGTAGTAAGTGCCAGCTCATTACAAAGAAGGAAAACAAAATTCATTTTCAGGAAGTTAGAAAAAATAAGCTAACTGTGGGATGAAAGCAGCAGGTATTAAAATATCAAGGTGAAGCAAGAAGAGAAGGGAAATGTCCTTCAGAAAAGCACTGTGCCCGTTAAAGTCATCTGGGCTGCTTTCTAAAACTTGTAGTAGCCTCCTGATATGTATTTCCTACAATTCTTCCCAGAGAGAGTCTTCTCTTTTCGTTCAAATAGATAATATCACTTTCTGTGACTAACTTCATGTTTTTGAGACACTGCTGGTTGCTATGGTAACCTGATTGTGTGGGATAAAAAGCACATATCATCTTGATGGTGTTACACGACTTCCTGCAGAATTTGGAAGCCCTCTCAAGTGTGCCGCAGGCTTTGCTGACAGGCTGATGGCAATGATCTGGCATTCCTCTGAAGGACTGTTATAAGGACTAGCCGGATCACCTGAGCCCCTTTACTAGTGTCCTGGAAGGTTAAGGAAAAGATAGAAAAGATGGAGCCACATGGGGCCAGCAACAATGGTGATGATTACACAGAGGTTTAACCTGAGCATTTGGGGTGAGGGTGGGAGGAAAGTGGTTTTCTGGGATCAGCCTGGAGTGGTGGCAGTGATGCTCCAGAAGCAATTGAAAAGGACAGTCCCTGGCGCAGCAAGGCTTATGGTGTTTCAGCTGCAGAATCTGGATGTAAAAATCTGGAGATTTGGCTTCTCAGTTGATTCAAATCCTGCCTTATTTGGTGATCTTTAACACGTTTCCTGATGTCTCTCATCCTCATTTTCTTCTCAAATGTGAACATAATTTACAAGGTTTCATCTTTAGTCCTAATCATCTATAATGGTATGTTTCTGAATGAGACCAGAGCTTTGGAAAATATAACCCAAAGAGCCTCTGAAATATTGCAATCCACTGGCCTGGCCTCAGATCCTATAAATGGGAAGTTCTGAGTCTGAATTGCTTCAACTGTATATTTTTCACTTGCTCCAGATGAACAATAAATATAAGGACATCTATAAGAGTACACCCATGACAGCATAGATTTCCAAGAAGGGTCTGAATGTTAGGCCCCTTGCCATTTGCACCAGAGTGGGTTGACTTCTTCTAAGAAAATGTGTAGAAGATAAATAGTTGCCTCCTCTGCAGGACGCATTAATTTCCAGTGACACAGCATCAATCCCATTTGCCCAAGAGTGGAAGCAGGAGATTATGTTAGAATTGGAACCAAGGTCACAAATGAAGACTGTGCTTACCCAGAAACTTCTAATAAGGGATCTTCAACACACTTTTTATTCTTACTGCTTTAGAATTATAAACCTTTAAACCTTTTCTGCTGATAAGGCTGTCAGAATCAAATATGGGACATACTTGGTTTTAATTTTATTTATTTTTGGTGGGAGGATTGTTTTTTACTGAATTTTTTTTTTTTTTTGGATGCATCGGCAAACCTGCTCACTGACTTCTATCACAGTGTATAGCCAAGAAAACATACGATAGGAAAGAAAGTTTCCTCCCTTTACACCAATAGAGTGCATCATATTTCTGGACTAGACCAAGGAAAATTGACCTGATATGTAATATATGTATAATAGATATTTAATATATACTTATATATATAGTATATAAGTATATACAATATATATAAAATAAAACAAGACCTCAAAGGAGCTTGAGTCTTGACTCTAACCAGGTACAAAAGAGAAATAGGAATAACTTTCTAGAGAAAACCATTTTCTCTTCTGTTTTGAGACTTCCTGAAATGATGAATTAAATTTACAAATTCTTAAATGTCTTGACTGGATTTGCTCTAATTAGCAACATTGCATCATCAACATTTTAGAAGTTCTGTCCCAGCTAAGCTAAATTAAATATTTATCAAGAATGGATACAGAAGAAAACTCTGCGTGGGTATGAAAGTACAATCAGTTTGAGTAACAATCCACAGTTCAAAGGAGAACCAGAGAGAGAGAATAAAAATGAGAATTTTCCCTCCAAAATGGAAAAATTTTGAGATAAAAATAGAATGTGTGGGACTGGGAAGCAGCTGGAACTCACATTCCAGAATCTTAAAGATTTAAGCCAAAAGAAACTGACAATCAAAGAGTTCTCCTGGTCATATGGGAAGAGATTAGACTGGAGTCACCTAAAAAACCATAGACAGGTTCTGCATAGAAGACAGTTGTCCATAGTCCCAGGTATCCTAGCTCCCCAACTCTTTAATCCATTTATTTCAGCATTTACTGTATACCTGTGATCATTCCTGTCTCAGGAAAGTTCCCAAACCAGGCAGAAAAGACATGAACACTTGAAATTGTTAGAGGTGAAACCAAGGATAACTTTAACAGATGGGCAAAAATCCATCTGATGGTAGAGGCAAAGTTTGAGATTAGTCTTGATGGATATGAGAATGGTGGATTGAAATATTTGGAGATAAGAAATAGGGAGATGGAAAGGAGCAGATATTGGGGCATACCATGTTGAGAGAAGAAAGATGAATAGAAGCCTGAACTGGGGAGTCTATAGAAGGAGAAGCTGACCCTGCAGCCCCTGCTAGCTCTATCCTATTCCCATCACCCACATTCCTGTGTGGGCTAAGTGGTTCCAGGGAGGAGGGTTATAGTGCCCAGGCTTCCTCCGCATGGTAAATCAAACTCTACTTATATGCATGGAGTCCTTGGGATTCCCCTGAATGCTCTTCCCAGAGATGAAGATGGTAATGAAGGTTAAAATTCCATGAGAGAGTTGGCCCTCTGATTTGAGGATAGTGCCCTACTCTGAATATTACAGCTGAAGGATCTACCCTCATAAACAAAATGGGGATTAGAAAAGGCTTTCATTTCATACCCATCCTAGGATTTTCTTTCTCCCCTCTCAGTGAAACACCAGGTCACAGTCTTTCTTGCCCAATTCTTCTGTCACAAGAGAAACTTCTTTGAGCCTATAGATATTCTATTATCACCAGATCAAGCCTGAGTGAAGAGGGAAATGCTTAACACAATGAATAGCAAATGGAAGAAATTCAGGTGACAGTAGAAGAGATATTAAGCTTATGTAAAGTAGTCCATTATCCAAGGTAACTGAAATGTACCTTGGGGGTCTTTTGTCCAAGGTCCTCTCTGTCTTCTAGATCTACCATCAACTATAGAAAGGAGTGATCTCTCTGAAGACATCTGGAATAGTAGAAAAGATACCAGGCTATCCATTGGGACTCCTAATGTGTGTGTTTCTTCATGGCTCCCAACCAAGTGCCAAAAGAGCAAGAAGCATTGTATTCTACATAGCAGAGACTCATGCTAAGTTTTAACCATTTCCCTGTTTTGAAAAGTGTATTCATTTTCATTTAACAAACTTTTATGGGGTCTTCTCATTTGTTTGTAAGGATTTTATGGGGAAAAAATGAAAAGAAAGAGCAGGAGGACAACGGAGGAGAAGGAGAGGGAGGGACAGAGTAAGTTGTCTAAGCAGCAATTCTCAAAACTTGATGGGACAAGAAGAACTAGAGAGCTTTTGAAAATGTTAACTTTTGGAACCACTACCCAAAGATTCTGATTCAGTGCATCTGGGGTTAAGCATTTGATTCAGTGAGCTAAGTGATCCAGCGTATTCAGTTACAGGTGGTCCCTGACCACACTGAGTCATTGCACGAGACAACAACTGGATATGAAGGTCAAGAACAAGAAACCTGAAGTGAAAACCAAGTAGGCTGCATTGGTTACAAGACCCAGAAAGACCTGTGTGAGCCAGGTCCAGGTCTTGCCCTTTGATAGCAACATAGGATGACAGGTGTGTTTTACCCACATTTGCAAAATAGTCCACTTAATTCCATAGGGGAAAGCATCTATTACCATGAAGGCAGATCAAAATGGCTGCAACGGACACGCTGACAATCCTGGAGTTGCCATGGCAACTATAATTGGTGTGAGTGGACCTGAGAAAACCGTGGGCAAGAAAGAGGAGGTGAAGAACCTGGGTTAAAGAGCATGCCATGTGATGTTAAAAGGAGTGCTAAGTCTGTGTTAACCCACGTTATATCCCAAATTGAAGAAATCAAAAAGAAAGAGGAAGAATTCCTTCCAAAAATGACTTCCAGGAAATTAACTGGTACAAGGCTGACAGGAAGCATTATTTGTCTTTTTATTTTATTCCCAGTATTTCCAGCATTGGAGACTTCATTGAATAAACAAATCAAAACCAAACTCAAACACAGCTCTCAAATATAAGGATAATAAAGACAACTCCTTGAAACAACCACCAAACACTTTTAATTAAAAGTATTACACACGTTGTTGCATTTTCATGGAAAATATTGAGTTAAAAAATACCAACAATGTTAGTTTTCAGAAACTTTCATGCACCCCATTCTGCCAACTGCTGCTATCTTCTGTCTGTGGCATTAACTATGCATCTGTAAGGAACTGGGCCCGCAGAACTGAAGCTTCCTAGAAGGTCATGCCTACAGCTCTCCTGGAGTAAGCCACTATCTTGACAACAGTGTTCTGTCAGGTTGATACAGATACCCCAGCTTTGACTTCCTTGCAAATCACTGAAAGAAGCTGGTGTGCAACCTCAAAGCTCATGTCAATACTAATTCGGTGCAACTGAATACTGCCACAACCTCATTCAGTTTCCAAGTCAGTTAGCAAGTGACTGTCTTCTACCTGGTGTGTTAGTGTCCTGAGATCCTCTACAAACTTCCCCAGAACCCATGGTGGGAAGACACAGCCATATAGTGTTTCTATTCGAACCATCATCAAGTACACAAAAGCACATGTGACCTTCATGCATGATACTATTTTTAAAAATACATATTGGTACAATACAACCTTTGGAATCACTAGCTAAAACATAGTCATGTGAATGTTTTTAAAAATCTTCATATAATTATATATTTGCTAAGAGAAATAACAGAAAAAAAATTTAAAGATCATCTCTGCTATAAACATCTCACACATAAATACAAGGTGTGTACAACCTAGTCCTCTCCCTCACTCCCTTCCTCTGCACTGTTTTTATCTTAGTTAACTGACTCCCACCCACCATAATGCTATATGCTCACATTATTCCCAAGTGATTCTTTTACTAAAATTGGGCCCAATGTGACAGAAACATCTTAGCTCTGTTTTCTTTCTCCTTTGCTTTAAATTGTAGTATGCTTAATTTGAGTTCTATATCCAGCTTTATGTTAAAGGGAGGCAAATTCCTCTCCAGAATACACACATTTTAAAAAAAATATAGCTGAATAGTAAAAAAAAAAGTTAAAATTGTCTCAGTTCTTAGAAATTCAAATATGATCTTTCTTTCTTCACAAAGGTCTCTCAATTGGAATAAAATAAGGCTGAAATTGCTTTTCACATTCTGGCTCTGTTGGGGGCATTTTCACATAGACTCCTGTTGTAAGAGGGCTTCTTTTCTTCAACTGTCAAACACAAAAAGAAACAGTAATTGTTATCAAAGAATACAGAAGCCACTTCTAGACATAATAGTTCTCAGCAACTTTTGGGGACCCTACCCCAATGAAAATGAATGTTCACTGGGCACATTATTAGAAACCCCAGGAGACTCTCTTGATTCAGCTATTAAATTTCATTTTAGAGAAATAATTCTGTAATTTGGATATAAAATGACAGCGCTTTTTCCTAGCTGGAAGACAGGAAAAAGAGGTTTTAGAAACCTTCACCAAAAACACCCAGAATGCCTACAACAATAGACCAGATCTTGTCTGGAAGGAACCAGATTAATAAGGTAATCAAGTTTAGTTATCCTGTGTAAGAGGTACATTTCTCATCTCCATTCCTCCTATGCGTTTTATTATTTTTTCTCTCTCTGCCCTAGTTCCCAGGTTTTTATCACCTTGATCAATTGAGGTCCAGTCTGATAGACTGTGTGGTAGTTGTACAAATGAGGCAGGAAGAATCCACAGCCATAGAAGATCACTGTCAGGTGGGGTAAAGGCTCTTGAATAGTGTGTCTTTGTGTGTGTATCTGTGTGGTGAGGAGGAATAATAAGAAGAGGAGAAGGAGAAAGAGGAAAAAGAAGGAGAGAGGGTAGATTCAAGAAGGGAAAGTCAGCCTTAGGCAAAGGTGACTGAAACCAAGTGTTAGGAATCCTGACAGGCATCCTGATTCCAGACCTCTCTCTCCTCCACCATCAACAGTTGTAGTAAATGATAACTGGGACTTTCATTTTCTGAACTGGAGTGGAGTCCAAGACATCTATGTTAGACTGCATAATAGGAACAGCTACAGCATAGACAGGGAGTGCACAAGAATAGCACCAAAAGATGGTTTCCAGGTGAAGAAGAAGACATTTAGGAGAACAGAAATCCACCCAGGTGATCCTCACTAGCAACATGTGGCCCAACATAATCTTGTGTTTCTGGGTTATTAACTTAAGTACAAATGTCATGAAGATAAAGAGCAAAATAGTTGTCCCATGTTGTTCAAACAGTTACTCAAACTGAAACCCTGTTCAGAAGCACACAAACATTCAATGTCAAACACACTCATCTGCCATCTTAGTCATCCTGAAACCTCAAAGGCCAATGCTTAGTGCTAGTGTGTTCTTTACCACTGTCCTTCCTCCTCTTCATTTATTGCTTCATATTTAAAAAAACTGAACCTGACACCAACTTTTGGTCAGTAGATAATACTGAAGATGACCTCATCAAACATGGAGCCTGGTCAGCATCACACTCACCATTTTACTCAAAGAAACAGCTGTGATGAGGAAGCTGTAAAAAAACAACCCCGAGCTAACTGCTGCAAGGATCCAGAGAAGAAAGTCAGAATCTGGGCATGGTTCTGGTTCTGCAACAGAAAACAAAGCAGAGCCTCCCTGAGACAGCTTTAAACTTCAGGCCTTTCCTCCCCCAGGAGTGGTTCTAGACCTTACTGTTTAGCCATAAATTGTATTGGTAAGTCCATAGATACGAATATTTCCTCAGAGTGCTATATCAAAGGCACAAGGCCAAACTTTATGATGGATATGACAGAGTGAATTTACTCTGTTAATAGAAAAAAAAAACCTTCCCCAACCCATCTTATTTTGTGTTCAGAATGATGTTTAGGTCACCACCCATAGAAAGCAAGACTATTGTATGGGAAAGAATTCTCTGTGTGTGTGTGTGTGTGTGTGTGTGTGTGTGTGTGGCAGAAATGTTTTTTATTTTAATTTTTTTGTTTTTACAGACTGCCTTTTGATTCACGGTACACAAATGGGGTACAACTTTTCATTTCTATGGTTGTGCATGATGTAGATTCACACCATTCATGTAATCATACAAGTACATAGGTAATGATGTCTCATTCCACCATTTTTCATACACCTCTCCCTCTCCCTCTCATTTCCCTCTACATAATCTAAAGTTCCTCCACTCCACTCCCAACCCAATTATATATCATCATCCACTGATCAGGGAAAACATTTGGCCTTTAATTTTTTGGGATTGAAAGAACTCTTAAGGAGAATTTTCATAGTCCTAAAAATAAATCACCTGAAATTAAGGAACAAAGTGTTTTCGTGCAAAGAAGACTGCAATGCAAAGCGTCAACTTAGAGAAATGACTTTGCTTACCAATGACATAAATCTGGGTTCCGTTGCCCAGGCCCACATGGTATGGTGGCGGGTACATGAGCTCCACCTTGCAGATGTAGAGCCCAGTGTCCGCAGCCCTTAGCCCTTGGATGGTGAGGTTCACTTGGTTTCCACTGGAGGTGCCGGTGCAGCTGGAGTCATCTAGGAAGGTCAGCTCATTCTCCACTGTGTATGTCGTGGCACAGACCTCAGTCACTTGGCCGGCTATCTGTCGCAGCACTGTCACCCGGACCTCAGTGGCTTTGCGTAAAGCTGCATACTCACACACAAAGCTGGCAACTCCCCGGCTGCTGGCCAACACCACTGCAGGCTGGGCCACCTGCATCGCTAACATGGAAAGGTCAAAGGGAACTCAGTGAGCTCAGGTGCATCCATGGCCTGATCCAGGCACCTGGGACATTTATCTTCAATGAGACCCCACCAACTTCACCTCCCCATCCATAGCTCCCCCATCAACAAGCCCACCACCCTCCCTTACCCCTTCCCTAGCCACCCATCCCAACCTCCCCTCCATCGCTCAGTTGTCTTCCAGCTACTCTCCATAAAGAGCTTTCCTCAATGGGAAATAATTTCTTGGAGACAGGCAGTCATGTCAAGAAGGGCACTAATGGGACAATTTAGAGACCTGGCTCTATCATAAAATATGTCATTTTGGCAAGTCACTCCCCTCTTCTTTGTTCTCATGTACAGTAAGATGGGGGTAGACCACATTATATCAAAGTGCCTGCAAACTCCAGAATTCTAAGATTACAATAGAACTGTACAGCTCAGGAACTCTAATGAGTAGTAGGGGAACTTCTGGAGGTTGAAGCACAGTATCTTGTCTAATCTCTCAAAGCATACCTCAAAACCTCCAGCCTGCTCCTCTAACTGACCCTGTACCTCTACCACCCAGGAACAGCAGAACCTGGGCCACTGCACTGCCCTGGCCTTATCACTGTACTGTGGCATGTGTTATTAGATGAGGAAGCCACAGAGCCAAGGGCACCAGGTCGTTTCCTCTCTGGGTTGAGGCAACCCTGCTGTTAACTTCTGTGGGCTTCCCCTGCCACCACCACTACCTCTTCCACCCTCCCTCTCTCCTTTACTTGAAGGCTCTGCTGTTCTTTTGTTCTCCTTCTACAAGATAAGGGAGGCCAGTTCTCCATACAAAGAGGCTTGTAGCTTCTAAAAATGGGTGACTTTATATCCAATTATCCTTTTTTAACTTATCCGGTCCCTCTCCAGTCACTATTGCAAGTGATATCCAAAACTTAGATTGAGCAATGGCATTCACTCATCAGCTCAAACCCTTTGATGCTTTATTAACATGGATTACAAAAACAAATATAATAATATTCAATGTCCTCCATGATCCAGTTCCAATCTACTGTTAGGGTTGAAGTTTCAATGACAACCTTTCCTGTCTATAAATCACCCTGTACTAGAGACACTAGTCACTTCCCTCAAGGAACCTGTACTGGACAATATTTGTCTTCGGAAAAGAGAGCAATATGGCAGCAGCCCTTGCCATTGCTATTCCAGCCTCCCTGGTGAGACCAAGAGTCTCCTTCCCAAACTATATCTCCTCCTATCAGAGATGCCCTCTGAGCATCCTTGCCCTACAGCAACTCCACTCCACAGTTTAAGAAGTTCTACCCCATACTAACTTTCTTTGTGAGTTAATCACACCCATCCTCCTCTTCTGCCTCTGGTGCCTGGGAGCAGTAGCTATATACTGCCCAAATGAGCACTTCATTGTATCAACTCCAAGCCTAAGCAAGACCAAATTTCCTGCCCTCCCCCAGGTGAGCTTGCTCTTATCATCACTAAAGCTGGTCACTTTTTCCAATATCCAACATATAAGGATCCTATTTACAAGATGAAATAAACTTCCTAAAAAGGAAATTTGAATACTTCCAATGGTATTAATCTCTACATATTTAAAATGTAAAAAATAAGAAAGTATACATGACTGTTTCTTTTCCTTTAAAATTTAAATCATCAAATATCTTTTGAGTGCCTCCTTCATACTAACCATATAGTTTTCTTAACTAAAAAGGTCTGGAGAAAGAGAGAGATAAAGTTGAGATTCAATGGAAGTACTCATCAGTTTAAGCCATGGAACAAATTGGGTACCAATCTCTAAAGAGCTTTATTTCATCTGACACTGAAGATCTGCATCTGAAATTCACATGTAGGTCAGGCAATTAAGCATTTTATGCCATACAAGACTGATGACTTCCTTCCTTCTTTCCTTATTTCCCTCCAACCTTTCTCTCTTTTTCCCTTTTTTCTTCCTTCCTTTTTTCATTTTTAAATAATTTCATTTAAAAATAATTGGCTAAAAATAAATAAATAAAAATAATTGGCTAACTAGTTTATAAAATCAAAAGGACCTACCTTAAAACCTTGAATTGAATAATGAAGGCATTCCTTCCATAATTTGCTTAAATTTTAAACAAGTTAGCTAATTAGCTTATAAAATTAATGAAGTTGAAGACCTCAAAGCTTTGAATTGTATAGGAAAGAAACACTTCCTGTGATTTGCCTAAATTCATTTTTATGAGAGGGAAATATTGAAATCATCCTGATACCAAGCCTACATGTACTTAGAACTGGGGATGTCTTTTCCCATTTAAATCATTTAATTCCACAGTATCTTCTTCCAATGTTATTGGAAGTGTCTGAAATTGCCTGTGTCTCCCAAACCAACTCACATGTGTTTATTCCTCCCCTGCTAAAAGCCTGGCACTCTGCAATGAGCTATACCTCTGCTTATTGGCTGCTGCAAGCTGTCCCCTTGCCTTGGAACACTGAGCCACCCAGGCCAGGGGATAGATTTACCTTTAAATTTTGTCTCTGCTATAAATCACTGTCCTTGACTGCTGAAAGAAATGAAACCCAGGTAGGAGAAACACCTCCTCCACCTTCATGCTCCAGAAGCCTCCACTCACCTTTGGAGAAGACAGGGATGAAGAAAAGAAAAATCAAGGCAGTGCAAGACCAGGCCCTGTGAGCCAGCTCCAAGCCAGCCTCGGGCCTCTGGAATCCAAGGCAAGCCATAGCCTCACGGGAGCCACGTTCAGGTCCTCAGGAAGCAGAGTGAAACCTTTCGGGATCCTGAAGCTTTGAAATATGTTTGAACCCACACAGATTCAAGGACTTTTTATAGACAGCTTTGATCCCAGGTGTGTACCACACATGTGCACACCCAGAAGGCGCCTGAATAGAAAGCCTTTTTGTTTTGGTTTTACGAGAAAGGAAGTCGTGGGTTTAGCTGCTACGTCGAAAAGACAACCTCAAACACTCAAATTAAAACTGAACAAAACAAGCCAATCCATGGATGGAAAAAAAAATGTATTCAATTTGAAACTGAAGCTTCGTGTTCACTTTAGGGATCTGGATAAGAAGAGACTTGGAGAATTTCCTGGAGAGCAGGGATCCCCCTAAATCCCGATTTTATCCAATTGCCTGGACATCTTACCAACCCCTTCATTTCATTGACATCCCCAAACTGCTAAGCTGTCTGCCCTCTGAGCCGATGATAGAATTTGTCTATGGACATCACTAATAAGAACTCTGCTTTCCATCTGTGAGGCACCATCTTTTTAAGAGTCCTGAGCCATGCTTTACAAATAAGAATTTATTTTGCCTAATCCCATTTAGCACTTTGGTGAAAGAAAATACCCAAATCACAAGAAATAAACCAAGAAAGAGGTAGAAAAAAATTGTCTCTGGTTTTGCAGATTAGGAAAGAATCCAGATGTTCTTAAAAGCCTACTTGAAGACAAAATGGAGTTGTAAAAGTCCAGAAAAAGTTAACCAAAATGATCTAAGAATTTAAAAACTTTCATAAGAGGATAGATTTTTTTCTAATAAGAATTTTTAAGCATAAAATCCAAAAGCTAAGGATAAATATAACCAGAGTTCTTGGATTTATAAAAGCTAGGTGGGACAAAGGTTCATCTAATAAATGCTATTATTTAGAATATTTTGTATTTATAATATTTAAGTATTCTATATTAACATATTAAATATATTAAATATTTCAAATGCATTATTTGGAATACTAAACATCAAGGACTCCCTCCTTCAATCTGGGGAGTGTTCATACATTTCAATATGGAAGATACATCTACTGAGAACCTCACACGTGAGCAATTGCCTCCCCTTAGGATGGGATGATAGCAAGCAAACAACAGTTGATGCTTAAGGGGCTTCTAGAAGACTGACATGTGAACAGACCATTGCAACATGGAATATGGCATTTTCCAGCTGTGGTTCTTCCACGATTTCCTGTTCTCCACCTACCTCAGCACAGGAGGCTCCTGTAGAATAGGGACCTAACGCTTCCCTTTTTCAGCCCATCTTCCAGCCTTCCCTCACATGCTCCCTTTCTCTGCTTGTCATTTCACCAACATGCTTTTCCAGGACTTAATAAGCTGTCACCTACTTCAGGAAGCTTCTCATGACCTGCCTCTTTTCTATACTCCCCTAGCACCTTATAGAAACTTAAACTCCAGCCCAAATGCCAACAAGCAATGGCAACCCAATGGGCACTGAATAAGGGCCAGACCCAGGACTAGGCCCTGGAGATTTAAAAGGGAAGAATATATATTCCTGCCCTCAGGAGGAGCCCACAGCAATGACAGCAGCAGCTAGCTGAACCCATGATTGTAGCAGATTGAGAGAAATGCTAGAATTGAGGTACTGCACAAGCCACAGAGGAGCGGAAGCTTTTGATTTGGCCTGTGGACATCAGAAAGGGCTTCTCAGAGGAAGGAAAGTATTCTTCCTGAGTTCATTATTAAAGACACACCTGCCTATGTGCCAAGGTTGGAAAGAGCATGAAGAGTTAATGACAGCCAGAGGACAAAGCTAGGAGGTAGAAGCTGATGTTCTTAGCAGTCAGTGAGGGCCACTTTGAAGCACAAAGAGCAAATTGACATAGCTGAGTTCCCATTTTAGGGAAATTCCTCCTTGCACAGAAAGGAGGCTTGGGAGAATGGATTCAAGAAGGAATAAGATGTAATCAGGAAAACCAGGAAGGCAACTACTGCAATACCCCAAGCACCAAGAGTTGGAACACTTTTTCTGTAAAGTGCCAGATATTATAATATAGACCATATAGTGTCTGTGGCCACTACTCAACTCTGCCACTTCAGGGTGAAAGCAGCCATAGATCATACTTTTAAAAATGGACTTGACTACATCATAATAAAACTTCCCTGACAAAAATAGCTAAAGGCTGGATTTGGCCTGTGGGCCATAGTTTGTCAACCCTGGCATAAGCTAAAGTAATGGCAGCTATGGAGACATTGTCCCTAAGGGACTAATCCATAATCAGTGAGTGGAAGGGGAAATTTAGGGTAACACACATTTATGTCTTGGGAGATACAGTGGTGCTGTCAAGAACTGAGCAAATGTTTGCAAAATTTTGTCTCATTCAAGTCTCATAACACGTATACAAGAAAAGGGTCATAGCCAGGTGCAGTGGCACACACCTGTAATCCCAGTAGATTGGGAGGCTGAGACAGGAGAATCATGAGTTCAAAGCCAGCCTCAGCAAAAGTGAGGTGCTAAGCAACTCAGGGAGACCTTACAAAATAGGGCTGGGGATGTGGCTCAGTGGTTGAGTGCCCCTGACTTAAATCCCTGGTACCAAAAAAGGAAAAATGAAAAAAGAGAAGGGTCATTATTTTCCCTATTTTATAAAGGAGGAAACCAAGGCATTGATAATTAAAGTAACTCATCCAATCCCCTGCAATAGTTTATGGAGCCAAGATTTGAGGCCCCTGGTACTCTTAAGTTACTACTCTAAGGTAAAGGCTTTGAAGTCAAGGAGACCTGGATTTGAATCTTAACATGAAGACTTGCTAGCTTTTGCCTTGGGACTGAAAAATCCAATGTCTGCCAGATAATGGCATCTGCTTCTTAAGGCTGTTGCCTTGAAATATGGGAAATGCCTGTCACATGTAGAAAAGGCCTCGTATGATGTCTGGACACTCAAATATAGGAAAATCCTTCTTTACTATAAAGTCACTTAGAAGACAAAAGTACTGGAATAAAGAACATGGAAAGAGTGTGAAGTGAACTTGATGACTTCCATTTGGACATGCTGAGTGTACGATATCTGTGGAGAGACCCAAAAGCAGTTGCCAATAGGAATCTGGAGCACCGAGAGATAAGATCTGAAGACATTAGTTTCAGCAACTATAAAGCTACTGATGAAAATTTGACAGACCAAGACATCAAATGAACACTCTGTAGACATTTGTTGAAAGACTCGATAAACAAATGAAAACAGTTTAACATAAGAAGAAATGAGTGTTGTAATAGGAACATTCAAAGAAATCTTACTAGGTTCCTTAATTGTTTTATGAAACATTTTCTGTCATAGCAAGAAAGTTCAATGGTTATGAAGACCACTGGATGAAAGAATGTTGGTGGAAAAGATATAATCACATAAATTGTGATTACCCCCATTGATTACTTGCTAATTACAAATGGGAAAAGATAATTAACTTAGCCAAGTGATCCAACTGAAAATCACCCATGATGGAACGTTGTGATATCATGTACCTTCAGATGTGCTGCACTGAGGAAGACACAATGTCTCTATAGTATTATTGTCAAAATTATTTAAATGAAGAAATAATTTAACAAATCCATTGCCTGTAGTACCATAGGCCTAGAACTACATTTCTTCAAACTTGTTAAGATCATAAAATATTATAAGAGGAAAAGGCTGGAAAATGACTCTAAAGAGGAATCAGGAGGAATGATGAGTCAATGTGTGATCCTTGGTTGTGCACATCAGTGAGTCTTGTGAAAATCTGAGTATGAACTATGTCTGATAAGAGCACTGATTTAGTGTTAATCTTGAGTCTGACCATCATATTAGATGGAAAACATCTTTATTTTTAGATGTGCTTAACAGGATTTAAGTAACTCACAAGTGATTCAGCAGAAAATGTGGGTGTGTGTGTGTGTGTGTGTGTGTGTGTGTGTTGGCTGCAAAAGAAAAAAGAATAAAAGAACCAACAAAATGCTCACAATTGGTGAATGTAGGTAAATAATATATGTGTGTGCTCGTGGTATTATTCTTAAAAATTCTTTGTGTGAATATTTTTCAAAATAAAGAATTGAAAGTAAAAATTATAAAATCAGCTATTAATAAGCTATTAATTTCTTGCACTTTGGGAGTCATGTTAAGGAAATCTGGTCCTAGGCCAACATGATGAAGATTTGGACCTATTTTCTCTTCTATTAGGTGCAGAGTCTCTGGTCTGATTTCTAGGTCCTTGATCCACTTTCAGTTGAGTTTTGTACAGGGTGAGAGATATGGGTTTAGTTTCATTTTGCTGCAAATGGATTTCCAGTTTTCCCAGCACCATTTGTTGAAGAGGCTGTCTTTTCTCCATTGCATGTTTTTGCCTCCTTTGTCAAGTATGAGATACCTGTATTTATGTGGGGTTGTCTCTGTGTCCTCTATTCTGTACCATTGATCTACCTGTCTATTTTGGTGTCAATACCATGCTGTTTTTATTACTATTGCTCTGTAGTATAGTTGAAGATCTGGTACATTGCTGGTGGGAGTGCAAGTTGGTGCAGCCACTCTGGAAAGCAGTGTGGAGATTCCTTAGAAAACTTGGAATGGATCCACCATTTGACCCAGCTATCCCACTCCTTGGCCTATACCCAAAGGACTTAAAATCAGATTACTACAGTGATGCAGCCACATCAATGTTCATAGCTGCTCAATTCACAATAGCTAGATTGTGGAATCAACCTAGATGCCCTTCAATAGATGAATGGATAAAGAAACTGTGGTATATATATACAATGGAATATTATTCAGCCATAAAGAAGAATAAAATTATGGCATTTGTAGGTAAATGGATGATGTTGGAGACTGTTATGCTAAATGAGATCAGCCAATCCCAAAAATTCAAAGGCCGAATGGTCTCTCTGATAAATGAATGATGATGCATAATGGGGGGGGAAGGGTGGCAAGAATGGAGGAAGGATAGATAGCATAGAGGGAAGGGAGGGGTGGGGTCGGGGTGGGGGGTAAGAATAATAACAGAATGTGTGACAGATACCATTGCCCTGTGTACATGTATGAACGCACAGATGGTGTGACTCTACTTTGTGTACAACCAGTGAAACAATAGCTGCACTCCATTTGTGTTCAATGAATCAATAAGTAAATAAATAAATAAATAAATAAATAAATAAATAAAATAAAAATAAATAAAAAATTATTAAAAAAATAGCATGTCATTATATAGAGATAAAAAAATAAGCTATTAATACCACAGGTAAGCAAACTGAAATTTAGAAAGAGCAAGTGACTCTCTTCATGGTTCTTTTCCATCTCCTTTCCTCAGACTCATGCTCCTGGTTGACAAGTCCTAGTAGACCTCTAGTGGGTTCTCATGTAGGTTGGCTTCCCGGAGGGCTTGGCAGATAAGAGGCAACAGCAGAAGATCAGAAGGCCCAAGGATGGAGTCAGGGTGTTTCTATCCTGTTCCCTCCAATAGTCATGGCCCTGGATTCTGGCAGTAACTGTGCCTCTCCACAAGAAGCCCACACTAATGTCCAGGTGCATTACCATTCTTACTCTCAATATCTCTCAAAGAAGTGTTCTCACTGAGTCACTTATTGGAACCACCTGTTTCCTGTTGAAATTTTTATTGATCCATTCTTATTCTTGGCAAATAACAAAAACTGGATTTAAATATTTGTCTTCTCATCCCCATCCAGTACTTATTTTTCCCTATTGTGTTATGAATAATGGTAATATGTTGCATTATTCAGGTTTGTATTTATTACAATCTTTTTTATATAATTCTGTCTCCCCTACTCCAAGTTCTATTTCCATGACACTTGGCACCCACACCACACACATAGTATGTAACCAGGGTCTCTTTTGTACATAGCAGGTGATGGAGAATTTCCATATTTTGATTTAGTTCGCAAGTCTTTTTTATTTTCTCTTGTATCTCATTTCCAGCTCTGGGAAAAATACTAATAATTAAAGAATTATTCTTTAGTCCAATTAGTCCAATCAGAAGACTGATAAGGACTAACGAGCCAGCAGAATGGAGTCAGCCAGACATGAATTCAAATCCTGGTCCTGCTGTTCCTACACTTGTGATCATAGATGACATTTTTTAGTTTCTCTAATCCTCATTTTCCTCATCTGTAAGATCTGGCTATTTATGATAACTACCTTACAGGGTTTTTACAATGGTTCAGTGAGTACATGCTAACAAATTGGTGGGTATAATGCTTAAAATGTAGTACATGTTCAGTAAATATAAGCTTATATGAAACACAAAGTTACAGATCTCAAACTTCAGTAACTATGTAAACCCCTTTTTTATGATCATCTCTAGTGAATGGATGACATATTAGACTAAGATTGGATACTATTCCAATACATATTTATTGAATTTCTACCTCTGTCAGTGTCTCATCAGTCTATAGAACCAAATAGTTTAGGATTGATTGAGTCCAAAAACTCAAAACTCAAGACATAATCTAAGAATCATGTATTGTGAGCTCTCACAACATTGTTCAGTTGTTGACTGTTCAAATGTCTGAGGATACCACATTCTTGGATATTTTCATTTCAGGTGAGGAAGGGGAAACTCAATCTTTTATTTGCTTTTTGCCTTTCAATTTAAGCAAAAAGGCTGATGGTAGAGGAAATGAGAGAATAATTTGCTAAAATTAGGACTCGGGGATTCACTGAGATTTCATTTACTCACCATCTTCCTATATCCTAACAGCTCGAGTAAACCCCAGACTGGTTTTATAGTGCTCTTATTGGTTACTGGATTTGAAAGATCTCTCAAGATTTGCATAATTCACAGTGGTGCCTGCGGCGAAGTGTCTTCAGAATTCCAGATGAGGCACAATTTGGGTAGCATAACTGAGTTGTCTTACTTAAGTGTAAAATGCCTCAGTTTGTAAAATTTAATCTGAATTTAATTCAACTTTTTTGATCTTTGAAACTTTTTCCCCCTAAAACTTCTCCTATTATCCTTTCCCCAATTTGTACACCCATAAAAAACCAACCTTTTTTTGAAAGATTTGCACCTGCCATTGACTGTGGTACATACTGCAAAACATCCTTTGCTTGATGGTTTCAGATGTAATGGGAAGAGTGAAGAGTCTAATATTTGCATAGCGTGCAGTTTCAGGACATCCCGTTACGTTGAGCCTATAATCATGCCTAATTAAGGTTATATACTCTGTGTTTTTGTGCTAATTAGCTCATCATAGTACAGTTCCTTTCTAAATCAACTTCAAAGGAAAAAGAAAATCATCTACCAAAGTAAATGATTGCTGAAGAAGAATCTATCAATCATCTCACTTCGAAAGAGAGTTAAAGAGAAAGGAAATGATATGCAAAGTGACTGGAAAGAAATGTTAGCTTCATTACCATTAAAAGGTGAAAATACAGGCTGGGCAAAAAGCAACTTAAATAGATGAATAAATGTAGATTAATTTTCAGTCACTAGGAAACTATAATCTACGTCATAAAACCAAGTAAAAATGGATGCTTCTGAGCTGTGGGCTTTTTGTTCATCCTTTAGTGGGGAAATAGAGTCAGTTCCTTCTGGCTTTTCAGTATACATTGTCCCCTGGCTGGGGTTAAAATGAAAAGGGTTGTCAGGGAAGCAGGATTTATTTGCTGGTCTGGATAGTAACATGAATGCAGAGACTGTTTCAGTTGAAGGTTAATCCACATCTCTCAAGCCTTACCTAGATAGAGATGAAAATGAATTTTTTGAATGAATACACCATAAGTCAACCATGATCACAAAGCAATATGTAGAGGGAATCTAATTGTCCGAGCTCCTTACTTTATATAATCATGTCATTTTGAGTATTTTATCTTCAGGTATGGTTAACAGTCTGTTTGTGTATTTCTCATTTTAGCCATTATTGTCTCTGATTCTCTCTCGATCTCCCTAGCTTCTCACCTTCAAGTGTCATGGCGTTTATTCCTTTAGCCCTGTTACAACATGGCCAGCCCCAAATAACCTTAGGTAAGTGCCTTTATCAAAAGCTAAGAAGGATGTTTTCAAAGCAGGTTAACCTGTTTTCAAAAATAGTCCCTATTATTTCACAGATGGGGAAACTGATGTTATCAAAGGTAGTTGAATTGTCCATGATCACATGATTAGATCTTATTCATTCATCATCAGAATAAAGACACAAATGGAAGGATAAAGAGTCCCATATTTGACTTGCAATGCACCCCAGCTCATCTCACCTGTGTGGTGCACTCGGAGTACATACCTGATTTCCATTTAGAGCCAGTTGAGATGACCCTGTACATTTCCATTTCACAAAAAGAGGAAACCCTCCCCAGTCACTAATGTTGTCTTGCCTTAGTGCAAAGAGGAGGAAATCTTGGAGTGTGACCCCAAATTATCTTCAATTCTGACTAAACCACCCACCCACCTACACCCAATATTGCTCAGGATCTATAAAAGAGCGGCATTACAAGTGCCAAACCCTTGATGGATCCCATTTCTTGCATGACATTTATGGCCGGGATAATCTCAGCCTCATGCACCTATTATTTCAGTTTCTTGGTTACACAGACAATCACTGTTTTCACTCCTTTCCAAGAGTAAAAAGAATGAACCAGCAGACATATCCTTTAAAAGGCTGAGGCAAGGGGAATTCTCATCATACACAATTCTGACCACATATCACACTGAAACCATTACCAGCCAGAATCAAATTCTGAGATATGGACCATTCAGCTCTGCCTTCCCTGAGCAGGATTTTCTAGCAGGTTACTCAATTGTGGAGTAACTAAATGAGAAGGAGAGAGGCCATTTAGGAAACTTTGGCTCAATGAGCTATATTATTCATGTGTGCTTGAGAAAAGTATAATTTAGAAGCAGCTGGTTATATGTAGAAGTGTTGCTAAGCACGTCCCACTTCGTGGATTATGTTCTAAGGGGAAACTGACCAGTGCTTCCCCCATGAACAGGAAATAAATAATGGTACATATAGAGTCACATCAGAGCCAGCTGAAAGCAATGAGGGGCACACTGTAACTAAAACCCAGATTCTTAGATATTGTCTGCCATGGGTTCAGAGCCCAGTTTCTGTACTCCCTTAATAAGGCCATCACAATGCTGTAATGACATTGTCTATTTAGGAATCCATTGCTTATGCTTGTGTTATTTCTCAACCCTATCTAAATTCCCGTCTGATCACATAAAATTCTTGCCACATATCAAGTTTGAATTTTGCAGCTCTGACCACTTCTGTTCCATTGGTTAAAGAAATGCTGACAAGCAGAATATGTCAGAAGCCTCTGCTTCCTGTCCTCAAAATATAAGCAGGTAAAGAAGCTCCAGTCACCTGATCCTCTGCATTTCACCCTTTGGTTTAGATAGATAATCATGAGCTAAGGAAAAAACAAACTTGTAAGGAATTAGCTCATGCTATAAAAAAAAAAAAATACTAAAGGAAGTTACACTTAAAAACTAAATGATACTGGAATTTATGACCCTGATTTACACGATAAATTCCAGTAACCAAGTTTATAATAATGTTGCTAAGTAATCTTTTCTTTTCATCATTTGGAACTATTGTTTTCATTTGAGAAAATAAACCACTTCCAAATTCTCTTTTTCTCCTGATATCCAAACTTTCTTTTCATTAGTGTCATAAAATGCCATTAGTGATTGTCATTTGTGTAATCTAACTCTACTCATTGACTTCAATAATGCCTATAGCAAAGAGAAACTGAAAAACATAAAACCCTCAAGATTTTTATTTTAAGAGAATGGGAGTAAAGTAGAAAATGAAAAGAATAAGAAAAACAAGAAGCAAATGGAACAAAAGGAGAAAGACAAAACAGAAACTTTGAATAAAGGATAATCTACATATATTCAAATAAGTATCAGTTCTGACCCATGTGACAGAATCAATTAATGATAAGAGGACATTAGTTGCAATTGTGCACAGAATTTTAATGAAATTCAAAAAGCCTCCCAATATCACAGCACCCCCAAATATACACTCTGCTAGATTTTTTTATACAAAGACTGTACAGATGATGTCACTCCAGGACTAAATTAGGCAAATAAAGTTGATTGTGATTGATAAAACTCATAGAAATTTTTTTAGTCTTTAACTCAAATTACAACGCAATGGTTTTTGTAAGTCACAAATCTGAAAGTCAGGAAATTCTTACTTAGATTTAACCATATGGTGACAGTGAGTTATATTAAAAAAATTTTTAGAGATTTATACCAGTTTGAGATGTTGCCAAGATTGAGTCCCTAAGACTCTCATGTTCCTGTGGAGACCTCAGTTTGAAGCTTTAAAGAAAGTTTAAAAACCAATCAATGAAGTTCAAAATTATTTTCTAAAAAACCTTTTCAAGGGCTGGGGATATAGCTCAGTTGGTAGAGTGCTTGCCTTGCAAGCACAAGGCCCTGGGTTCAATCCCCAGCATTGCAAAATAAATAAATAAATTAAATTAAATAAATAAATAAATAACCTTTTCAATATATTCTGAGCTAATGACCTTTCCCAGAAAACATGTATCCAAGCTAAAGACATGAGGGGAAGATAAGAATTTATCATGCTTTCCTACCCAGATTCATCATATCAAATTTAACTAAATCTGTAAATTGAGATCTATCATTTAAAGAGTTAAGGGAGGCCACCTATAAAATGCATAAACTCCTTCCCTGAGATTTAGATTTTAATTATAGGCCTGACTCTGATGCTACCTAAATGTGAATAATTTTAATTACACAATATCACTAGAACTTGATTTTTCCTACTTGTGAAATGAGGAGGTTCAATTTGGAGGAATCTCTTAACTCAGATCTAAACAATTTTTAATTAAAAGTATATACTCAGGATGAGGCTCCAGTCTAGCATGTAACAGGCCCTGGTTTTGGTCCCCAGCACTGCCCCCACAAAAAAACATGTATTTCTCCTCATGATAAGTAAATGAAAAAAAAAACAGGATAGAAAGTTGTATTTAGTGTACAATCTATTTTATAAAATTAAAGTGAAAATACATGCAGAATCATAGAGAGCAACATGCTAATGGTAATAACATAAATGTTTTATTTTCTTATTTCATCTGCATTTTCCATTTTTATGAATGTATATGCATTATGTTGTGATCATAGAAATAGAAAAATTACAAACTACAAAAATGAAGACTTTTGAACGTTTCTAGGACATTAAGTATATGCCAGGTTATTTGTATTTTGGCATTTCTGATTTTGGAAAAAATTAAAAGAGATAAAATATAGATTTAACTTCTCTTTCTTACCAAAATTTGAAATCCAAGCTGAGTCTGTATGAGAACTCTTGCTTCTAGACCTTCAAACAGGGAAGCAATTTGTCCAGCACTTGTATTATAGCATCAGCTTTTCTCCTTTTGTTATCCTGACACCATCACAAGTATCCGAATGCACTTCTTGTGTTAATTTTCCTAGAATACTATAAAAAATACCATACACATATTAAGGAACATTCTTTTCCCCAAAGATAAATAACATTACTGGGTGTGGTTAATTTGATATACAAATAAGAGGAATATGTGACCAATAAAGAAGTAAGTCATTAATGGGGCAAAATTTTTAATTAAAGATACTGGATACAGTTCATATGCAAAAACAAATTGCATGTGTTTAACATATACCTCTTGATAAATTAGACATGTGCAGGCACTTGTCACACGTGTAACACATCACAATCAAGGTATTAAACAGATACATCATAGGATGGGTAGAAAAGGAAGTAAATTTATTTAATGTAGTCTGAGCTATCTCAGATGGTAATCTTTAATATGGGAACTGGAACTTTAAGGTCCATCTCTCTTTTTTTTCGGTGCTGCAGATTGAACCCAGGGCCTTCGTGCTTGCGAGGCAGGCACTCTACCAACTGAGCTATATCCCCAGCCCTAAGGTCCATCTCTTATTGGCAGTGAAAAAGAAAAACTTGACTTTCACAGGCAGATAGATAAGCCTGACTTCACATGAACTACAGACTGCATTTTCTGATGTTCTTGGTCTCTAAGTTTACAGAAATCAGACAAGAAACACCAATCAGTCAGGCATTGTGGCACACGTCTATAATCCCAGCACTCAGGAGGCAGAGGCAGGAGGATTACAAATTTGAGGTTAGCCTTAGCAACTTAGTGAGGCCCTCAACAACTTAGCAAGACCACATCTCAAAATAAAAAATAAAAGGGGCCAGGAATGTAGCTCAGTGGTGAAGTGCCCCTTGGTTCAATTCTCAGAAACAAAACAAGTAAACAAAAAACAAAAACCTACCCATCAGTTTAAACAAATAGATTAACTTCAGTTAAAATGAATTTGTGATGGGTCACAGGTAAAACCTCTCTGAATCAGGTAGTAGAGAATTCCTAGAGATTCCCATATTCAGTAATGTAAGTTAGACATGATCTTGAGCATACCATGAATAGAAAATTGAAGAACTAATGTTAAATAATTTTAGAATAATTCCCTAGTTACTTCCTCTATTGTAGAATAATATTCTTATTAAACATCCCTTTCTGCCTATAGAAGCACAGTCCAAGGCTCACAAGTCACCAGTCTCTTCTCTGGCAGGAGACAAAAGAAGAGATTCATTTTCATTAGCACGTGAGTCCCTTTTAGTTAATCAAGCTGTAAGTAACACGGCAACATTCAAGAAGACATCCCCCCTGTATAGCAAGGAGAAAAAAGTAAGAATGGAATATGTAAGGCAAGCTGGCTCCCAGCATCTCCTCACAGCTCCAAAAAAGCTCCCAGTGACCAGAGGTTCCATTACTTCATCCTTTTATGAATGTGAGTATAAAACTGAAAATCCAAATGACTATAGCCCTTCAAATATATAATTCTGGAAGACTATATTTTCCACTGATTCTGTTGTTCATAATATGTCTTTAGGAGTTCTTCTTGCTTTTATGGAAGAGAAAAAAAACGTAATGTCATTACTTTTATGATCATGCCTTGGTTTTGTTATAAAATGGAAAACACAGGATTTGGTCTTTACTTTCTTCATCTAATGAAGAAATTGTCAGGGGGAAATTTCAAATCCGCATTCAACAACAAATGAGTACTGCCTCTGAAGATATTAAATCATGCTTCAGGCCTCTGAATACCAAGAATGTTTTCAGTAATGCCGGCTGTAGGGTAGGGCAGTCCCCAAATGGCTGCAGTTAGGCTCCCTCCCTGAGGCTCTAGCAGGCTATATTTTAGTGTGTAGCCAAGGTCATAAACACTCTAATTCAGCATATGTACTCAAGGTCATAAACATTTGCTTGTTAGCATGCACCCACTGATGTAATCTGTTGCCAATGTGCTTCTTTGGCCTGCATATAAGAAAGGCCTGTGAAGATGGATCAGGGGATGAAAATGGAACTGGTTGGGAGCTGAAGCTGGAGCTGGGGGCTGGCTGGCTAAAGGCTATCGCTGCCTCCGACAAAGGGATGTTTACTATCCCAACTGCATCTTGCATCTTCTTCTATCTGCCAGGATCCTGAACCTATTTCTTGAGTCTTAGCCTCAGCACAACAGCAGGATCACTAGGACAAGAGATGAGCTATTACATCTTGGGATCTGAGCAAGAGGCATGATCCTGCTGCAGGCCACATGAGGCAGTGGAGATGGGAAGGAGGGAGATTTCCCTGCTGCCCATTACTTGTGCAGCACTGCATGGTGGATCAGGGCCCTGGGGGACCTATGGGGTCTATGCCAAAGCTTCACAGGGCACAATCCAAGTAACAGAGATGGAAACCTAGGAGAAGAGATTTCATAGAGGGAGATGAATAGAGCACAGGAAGTGCAAGTCCAGGTAAAGAGTAGCCAGATTCTTCATTCAGCAGCTCAGTCCACAGACTGATGATCCCAGGCCCCAGGGTGGAAAGATGGAGTGCAGGTCAGGGATTCTGGCCTAAGGGAAGAAATTGGTCAGAGTACCATAACCAAAACAGACAAAACAGAAACTCAGTCTTCTGAGGTCCAGGCAAAAAGGATCAGGGGAAAGCTGGGCCTTAACCGAGTGTGGAGGGAGTCTGGCGGCCATTCCCCAAGGTCAGAAGTCATGAGAGTCCACTGATCTAAAATACACTGGATCCAAGTCTTGGATAGTGACTACTACTAAGTCTCTCTAAATGAAGTACTAAGGCTAAACCCCTTATAACTTTAACTAGGATGGAAGTGAAATAGAGCCATTAGGTGAGGAGGGAAAACCTAAGATATTTGGGGACATGGATGGAAAAAACTGATTGAGATAGAGATGAGACATAAGTAAGATCTTCTTGGAAGCCCAGGGTCCCTCAGTGAAGAGATCACACTCATATAAAATGATACATTCATTTTAGAATATCTATCACTTTATGCTTTGGCAAACCTCACATGAAAAGTGCCACACTGCGGGGCATGGTGGCACACACTTGTAATCCCAGCGGTTTGGGAGGCTGAGGAAGAAGAATCGCAAGTTCAAAGCCAGCCTCAGCAAAACACTAAGCAACTCAGTGAGACCCTGTCTCTAAACTCAGTGAGACCCTGTCTCTAAATAAAATAGGACTGAGGATGTGGCTCAGTGGTTGAGTGCCCCTGAGTTCAATCCCTGGTACAGAAAGAAAGAAAGAAAGAAGAAAGAAAGAAAGAAAGAA
>JAJEJO010000841.1:389023-420184 GCA_020662805.1 Glaucomys volans
AGAAAGAAAGAAAGAAAGAGAGAGAAAAGAAAAAAGGCCACACTTTCTTTCTCTAGAGTTTATTGTTCTTAGAAGAGTGCTACTGTATTCCTTGGATTGCTGGGACTTGTCTTTTTTTTTTTTTTTTTTTAATTCAACTATTCAAGTTCAGTTGAAACCAGACCGTGGTTTTCAAAGAGCAGCAAATTGAGACCAGACTGTACTCTAAACTCCCCCATGTTCTGGTTTCATTACGCTCTTGAAACTGAGTCAATTTTATGAAAATAGTTGATAAAACTGGGCTTGCTTCTTAACAAACCTGACCCACTTAGGACTTGAAGTTGGAGTGAATTTGGCTTTAATTCAGGGTGCATGGGTAACTGTAGAAGTGAAACTAAGTGAGTGCAAACATGTAAGAACTGAAGAGGAGGAAAAAATTATCATTAAGTGATAAATTTATTAACCCAAATCTATGAGCAATGAGTGGACACAACTGGTAAAATATTTCCAGAAATTACTCTAAGATCATAATTCTAAAATAACTTTTCTGATTAACTTCAAACTTTCCAAGAACGTTTGCCTTTTATCGAAACAGAACCATGAGAAATTTCAAACTAAAAGTCATTGCAAACTGCTCACATGAAAATTGTTTTCATGGTGGAACTCTAGAGTAATCATTTTCATTACTATGATCCTGTGGCAAGAGACAAAAAGCCATTGGGGACAGAAAAAAAGAGAGCAGGGGAAAGCAAAAGGAAGGAAGGAAGGAAGGAAGGAAGGAAGGAAGGAAGGAAGGAAGGAAGGAAGGAAGGAAGGAAGGAAGGAAGGAAGGAGGAAAGGAGGGAGGGAGGGAGGGAGGGAAGAAGGAAGGGAGGGAGGGAAGGAGAAAAGGGTGAGCAGACAAGAATTCGATTCATGCATTCTCAGAACTAGTTTAAACACTTGGAAACAGGATATTGTTAATCTTATTCTGAATGCTTCTCAAAAACATCACTTTCATTGATGTAATATCTACCATATGATCAGTCCCAGAAATCTCTATTTCCAGGGGAATCACAAAGTAATTGGGTCAATACTGATACCCAACTCTCACTATTATTCTTTCTCCAAGTCAGGGTTTCCCAACCTCAGAATCATTGACATTTGGGGACAAAATGGAGTTAAACATGCAAGGATTTTGTTAGGGGAAATGTCTATGAAAGAAAATGGGGAGGCATGGGTAGAACAGGAAGAACTACCAGACCATGATGCAAATTTGATCCTCAAGTGAAGGATAGAGGAAAGGTAGTTGGGTCGAAGCATTCTAGACACCTGTACAGTCTGAAATGTTTGACAAGGCAAGTGGGAGTCCTTGAGATGAGGTGGACAATCTAGAACAGGCCTACTTTAAATTTCCTGCCACTCTCTGTCACTCAGTTGCTCAGCCCATGGGATGCAAGACCTCAGCATGAACAGGGTACTATAAAATGAATGCCCACCCCCAAATTCATATTTTGAAATCTAATCTTCTATGTAATGTATTCAAAAGTGGGGTCTTTGGAAAGTGATTCGTTCATGAAGGAAGAGGCTTTGTGAATGAGATTGGTGCCCTTATTAAAGAGTTCCCAGAGAGCCCCCTTCTCCTTTCCACAGGGAGAAGATGACTATCAATGATCCAGGAAGTGGACCTTCACCAGGCACCAAATGAGCAAGTGCCTTCCTGGATCTTGAACTTCCCAGTTTCTACAACTACAAGAAATAAATATTTGTTTTTCATAAGTCACTGGTCTATGGTATTCTGTTACAGCAGCCTGAACAGACTAGCACAGGGCAAGAGATGTCAGAGTTCAGAGGCTTGGGTCCTTTGTCCTTTACACCCCTTGAAGTAGTGGGTCCGGGAGGCTCATTCTCATTGATGCCATAGTCCACACTTTATGTCATATGTCTCCACTTCTCCACACAGATTTGAGCAGTTTCCCCTCCACAATTCCTATGAGTCTCTCTTCCTGAGGTAAAACTCAAGAATGAGGTTAATGGCATAAGCAACAACTCTTATCACTGCAATTGACCTCAAGGCCACAACTGGTCCCTCCCACCTCCCTCCTCCACTACTCCTTTCCATCCTCAGCTATCACCTTGTCAGGTCTTGGTGGCTTTGCTGGTGGTATAACTCAAACCTTAATTCCTGAGGGGTAGGAGCCCTTGATAATCATAGCCTTCATAGTTCTTGGTTGCTACCTATGTTCATTCACAGCTACAATGGAGCAAGAACATCAGGAAGCCCCTGAGTGGATCATCTGTGTTCCACCTTCATTCCTCCCACACATTCCTTGTGTAGAAGCAGCCGTACCTCATCCTTGATTCGGGTTAGTTATTTTTACCTGTATCATGACTCTACCTCCTGCCTGTTCTACTTCCTGCCAGACACAGCATCCAAAGTGTCTTGGTGTCAGTTGTAACATGTAGTTCAATGGGACTCTTACTATGTCTCCTAGCAAAAATGTGCTCCCTTTAGGGACCAGAGTAAGAGATAAGGAGCACAGAATCCCCAGTGGGTCACTGGTAGGAGTAGTAAATGGGCCCACTCTGCTTCCACCCTTTTATTAATGAATTCATGTTCCCTTCCTATTGGAGATATGGAACCACTAAGGAGTCTGATTAAATAAATGGATTGCATCTTTAAAGATGATGCCTGTCCTTTCAGAGTGTTTCCTCCAAACCCACACTTTAGCTGCTCTTTTCAAAAACCATGAGGCATTCTATGAAACTGGCTACCTCTTTTGTACACAATGTGATTCAACATGGATCCCATGAACATGAGTCCTTCTTCAATGTGAAGTGGGTTCTTTGGTCAGATGTTATTCATAGAGGAATTCTACATGTGTGATCATTCTGTTAAGTTCCTGGATATTCAGGTTGATAGGATGCTCCACCAGCAGAAAAAGTAAATCTACCCTTAGAATAGACATCTTTCCCTATGAGGATAAACCACTGATCCTTCCTGGATGGAAAAGTCTCAGTGTAGTCAACTCTACACCAAGTGGCAAATTGATCTTCTCATTGAATAGGGCTGAAAGATAGGCTCAATATAGCTAACAATTTGGACACTCATAAATACAAATAACTAGATCTACTTTGATAAAAGTTCATATGACTGGGCCAATATGTTATCTCTATCTCAACTACTCTATTCATGTGACCCTGGTACTAACTTTGGGATGACCAATGATGAAGGCTGGCTGCTGTCAAGTGGACAAATAATTTTGTTCACAAGGCTGTTCAGTACTTTGTTCATGGTGGATGCTTTCTGATGGGCATTAATGTGAAATACAAAATCTTCACACTTTGTGTTCACTTCATATGTCTAGTAAAGAGACTACCCTAGACTTCCTTTTTCTCTAATCTTCCAATCCTTTTCCTCTCAGGTTCTTGACCAGGTCTTTAGCCACCTCCCCAGATCTATACACTCATTTCAGGCCACTTGTCCTTCCACACAAGTAGATTACCAGGTGCATGACTCAGCTATGCCCATTGGAGATTTTTTCCTCCTTACTCTTTCAGAACCATCTCTGAAAGAAAATATAATACAGTCTCTGTCAACCTTCATCTTATACACAAGTACCAAGATACCCATGAACAAACTCTGGTTTGGGGGGGTTTTTTTCCTCCTTTTTTGGATGATCAGCTGAAATGGAGTACTAAATTTGACTATGAATTCAAACTGGAGGAAGGACTGTGTTACAACTGCTACAACTGTTGAGGGTGACATGAGGGTCTGAGCCACCTGTTCATGCAGCTTACTCATGCCCTCTAGTTCTTGAGCTTAATGTCATATTTAATGTTTCCATTTTATAATAGAAATGATTCTGGATCCAAATGACTTTTAAACCTCATTGATTCAACAGACCCCAATTCATACTAGGCACTTACAGATCTCTAGTCACTTGAGTTCTATAGTCAAGTATTCTGCCTCTATCATGATCCAGTAACATATCAATCTCAATTCTCAAAGGATATGTAATTCCTCTCTGTAAATGGCATGGCCTTGATCAAGAATCCCAGAGGTCTGCAGTATGATTCTCCTGCCAGATATTATTATAAATTCCACACTACATCTTTTCTACCATTAATACCTTCAACAACATAGGATCTGCTGGATCATCTGATCCAAATGGCAGGGCTGGTTACACCACATCCTGTACCAGCTGCAGTGCCTTTTCCTGACTGAACTATGTTCAGAACTGACAGCCTCCCTTGTTATCTGGTACATAAGAGATCTAGACTGCCTGGATGTGCTTGTTCACTTTTATTTGTTGCAATTAAAATACCTGACACCTAACAACTTAAAAGAGGGAAGGGATTTTTGCTTGCTTTTTGACTCACTGTTTCATTTCATAGTTGGCTGGCTCCATGCCCTGGGCTGAGGTAAGGCAGAACCTCACAGTAGAAGGATGTAGTAGAGGGAAGCTTCTCAGCTCATGACCACCAGGAAGGTGTAGGGGGTGGTGCGGAGAGATGTGAGGAATGCTGCCTGTAGAACTCTGAGGCCTACCAGAGGCTGTGTTCATGATTTTGTTCCTGGTCGGAGAGGGATACAAGATGCAATAATTTTTCTTCTGCTTTGGAAGGGATATACCAGCCTGCCAATGACCATTAAAATCAGAAATAATCATTAGCCCTGAATCTTCCCACCCACTATAGCACACATGGTTCACCAAGACCCAGCTCTTGCTCAGTCTGCCCAGTCATTAAGACATTGTTGCAATCAGTACAATGTTCCATGGGTTGTCCAGAGCTACAGTTTAGATCTGGAACACCCCCCAAAGGCCCATGTGTTGAGAGTAATGGAGCAATGTCCAGAGGTGTAGCTTTTAGGAAATGATGGAATCATGAGAGCTCTAATCTCATAAGTGGATTAATCTATTTGATGGATTACTAATTCAAATGGACTACTGTTCGAAACTGTAGGCAGGAATGGCATGGTTGGAGGAAGTAAGTCACTGGGTCATGCCCTTGCTGACTGTATCTCGTCCCTGGCACTTCTCTATTCTCTCTGAAACAGTGAGTCAAAAAACAAATAAAAACCCTTTCCTCCTTTAAGTTGTTCCTGTCAGGTATTTTGATCTCAAAACATAAAAGTGGACAAGTACATCTAGGTGGTCTAAATCTTTTCAGATTACTCTAAAACAAAGGGTAAGAGAAACATAGACCCAATAGTAAATGAAAATTATTTTCCATCTGTGTACACAAACACTGTTTTTAATCCTGTTTTTTACTGGAATACAAAAGATACCTTTGCCAAATCAATAGCTGCATGCCGTGAAAACATACTGATTTTCTTTAGGAATGATACTACATCAGAAACAGTCTGAATGTGAGACTGCAACTTGATTAAGTCTACGGCATTCCATGGGACTTCCAGAATGCATCCAATTTTTAACAGAATCATAAAGATGAATTAAATAGGAACCACCAACCCTGTATTCTTTAGGCCTAAATGATGGCATTCAGGTGCGCCATTACTTCACCCAGATATGATATCTTTGTATTTGTTATTTTGGAAGGGGAAATAGGGGAGATAAACTATTTCAAAGCTTTCAATTTGACCTTTCCTGATTTGATACCTCTTATTTCACAGATCAGGAAACCTTTATGGGAGTTACTACAATTTCCAAATATATATAGATATAGATGATGATATAGACATACATGATATAGATACATCAATTCCAGTTGTTCAGTTGGGGGCATAAAATAGGTAAATGGTCCAGAATTCCATTTATTGCCTGGCCCCCACAGGCTCCCACTCAAATGGAGGATACCATGATGACACTTTGGTCCCCAGATATTAATATCAGCTTAATTCTATGCCCACTAATCCTGAGTATGATGGTCATTTCCTTCTCCCATTTCCAAGTAAGTGGTCAAAAGTTGCTTGAGGAAGGACTGAGGGCATCACCACAGTATGTTCTTACCTTAGTGCTAAAGGGTCCTTTCTCCTAGGTACCTGACCACCTATTCAGTCAATGGGTTCCAGATCTATTGGCTCAGGAATTGAGAGAAAGATTACTTTTATAGGGGCAGTTGTCTCTGGTCTCCTGATTTCCCAGAGTTCCATCATCCTCATGGATAACAACCCCAGCTGTGCAACTGCCTCTTCTACATTAACCTCTGACCTGCAAACTAGGAAAACACCAAGATGCCGATGCCCCTCTTACAGCATATTTCTTAAGGTCTTGGAGAATGATTTGTCTTCTGGTCCCCCTCATGGAACATCATCCTTTGGTGACTCCTTCTGGTCTCATAATATATCCAAGTCCAGTATGCCACTTCTTGAGTCTCTTTATTTCTTCCTCAACCATCTTCCAGAGCAACTCAGGAATTTCCACTTCATGACAGTTGGCCATAGTTTTATCCAGTCTTTTAAAAGCCACCTAGCAGTGAGTTTGCCCCATCCCCTAATAACTTTTCCTAGGTTGTTGTATTTCAAACTTTACACAAGTGCCCTATGTTGATGAATTCTTACTTATCCAATCATAAGTCCAGTCCCCTTGATCAAGCACCCTAAAAACCCAATCCCAGGAGTATTTGCCTGGCTCCTGCCAGTACATGCTAGATAACTATTGTAATTCTTTCTTAACTTACTAGGCCTAGCATGACCTCAGTCATGCCACACTAGAATGTAACCCTAGCTATTAGTTTGGAAGGCAAGAGAGGAGGTGGGGGCAGGGTCCTGAAAGTGGCATATGCTATGGGGATGAGATTCTACAGCACCTTCCAGCACCATACTATGGAAAAGTCATCCACGTAAAAGCTCAGAAGGTTTGGGGAGGTAGAAGAATCTATATCCTCAGGCATCACCCATATGTTCCCACACCATGTTTCGGTATTTTATATTTTCCCACTAGACTGAACTTTGTATTATATACATTCTTTGACGGAGCATTCAAACATCTCTGGAGCTCTGTGACTCTGACACCAATCTGCTCCTCAGCTACATCTGACCTTTTGTAGGGGATATGAGCCTCTTTGAGAGCTACTACAGAACTTCTCAGGCTCTCAGGAATTAAATGGACCAAATTATATTGTTACATATTGTGCATGCACAAATATGTAACAATGAATATCACTATTATATATCATTATAATGCACCAATAAAAAAAATTTAAAGAAGTTCTCAGGCCCTCATACTTAGCAATGAACTCTTTTCTAACACCCCTCAATCTATCAATATCCTTTTGAGGAGCATTAATAAAACTCAGGAGTAGCCAGCTAACCCCAGTTTCTCTGTACGCATTACCCCCCAAATCTTTCAACAGCTTGAATCATTATAGCTTACTCAGCACTTTCCTCTACCTAGACATTTTCCCAGTTCACCACTGCTGAAATCTATAGCAACTGAGCCTCCACATTGTGCCAGAAACTATCTACACTCCATCTTCTACCAATAACTATAGAATCCATCTTCCATAGTTGATTCTATATGGTTGTGGGAAAGCCAGTTCCAAATTCCCATTTTATATTCTGCTTCCTCTGAAAAACAAACACCAAAATGTGATTAACAATTTGAGGATTTTACTAGGGGAATGTTTGGGAGATAAAATGAGAATTGAGCTGGGGAAGGCTGGGAGAGAGTCCTTCAGACCATTTCACCAGAGAGGGAAGGAAGGTGGGTAGAAGCATCTGTAACAGCTGCCCATCTGAGGGAGGTTCAAATGAAGGCTCTAGGGAATCCTCACACTAAAGACAGCTATCAAAGGAGTTTCCCCTTGGTACCCCTTCCACATGGAGTCAGTGGCTAGGAGCAGCCTGTGTTAAGCATGCAAGTTTGTATCTTCAGCACAAATGCAATGATGGATTTCAGGATGCAGCCTCTGGTGCCTTCGTCAGTTATGCTCCTTGGAGAAAGGGGTCTGGAAGCCTGGAAGTCTGTCATTGGTGCGAGCTCATCTTCACTGGAGTTCTTTATTGTTGGCATTCCAAGGACATTCAGGTGCAATTTCTAGTTTGCTTCTGCTGGAATCCTAAGTGTTTTACCAGACAAAGACTACTGCTAATGCTATTTTCCTGCTTGGATTACCTGCCTGAAAGTGATTCTAATTCAAATTCTATGCACTTCTGTAGCAGGCTTCCTTGCATCTTCCACAAACAGGAAGACATATTTTTTTTCTAATCTCTGCTTCATAAATAGAAATGACAATCATTTTTGGTTCTTCAATTTATGCAGGAAACTAAGTCCCAGATTTATCTTAAAATTAAGGATTAATTTCTAGGCATGAGTCAAAGAACTTTCTGATTTTGGATATATATGTGTAAAGTATTAGGTAAAATGTACCAAATTCCTATCAGCAGAATGTTGACTTTGTAACTTTTCTGACATACTTTTCTTAATATCTACTAATTTCATAAATGGGAAAGCTTCTCACTATTTTAGTCTATTTTCATTCATTAGCTTCTGAGCATAAAATAAGCTTTAACTGATTAAAGAGCAAGAGCAACCCAAGGTGCTGATGGATAAGGATTATTAATAATATTCCACAGAGCACCCAGGATCAGCTTTTCTGGAGATTGTTGCCACTTCTGGAATTTTCCACACTCTTGAACCTTGCCCTTTAGTCAGACAAATTATCTGAACCCATGAGGCTCTTTGAAACTTCAACTTTGCTGACTTCTCAGCCTGAGCTGCACTACATTTTCACGAACCTGGTGAGTATCTGCTTTTTTCATGAAGTCTTTTCTTCCCTTCTTCTTCCCTCACCTCTGCTCTAGTAGAACTGCCACTCTTCTACACTACTGCAGTTTGTAGTTACTTCCATCAGCATCCACAACACTTCATTGCTCTTGTTAATCTGCAAGTCTTCTTCCCACATTCTATTCCCTGCAGTCAAGGACCATATTGGTTTTATCTTCATGTTGTAAGTGTTTAAAACAGTAAATGTATACACAATAAATAGTTTCAGGTTATCTCCAAGAGGGGGGAAAGTACGATAGCTTTATATTTGTGTTTTTTCTTTCAGCCCTTTTTGCATTTTTTCTTAAAGTCAATCAGAACTCTGAGGTGTCCATACATCCTACCAGGCTGCTTTCCACTAATGGTGGCTTCCCAAAGGCATCAGCAGCCCTTCCTAATTGTGTAAACAGTCTGAGTTGATGTGATTTGGAGGGCTCAGGCAGAAATCAAAACTCACAACAAAAATTCCAATAGGCACCTAAATCTTTTTAAGAGTAGTGTAGAGTGTTAATTTGAAAAATATTTTAATTCTAAATCAGAATTTTCCATTTTAATCTGGGCACAACCCTGCTTTTACTAGGAAGCTAGAAGGAACTAAGACTCCCAATGGTTCTTACTAATTAGTAAATTCCAAATTGCATTAGATTCGACAGCATTTGCTAAGCTTCAAATATGTGTAAGGAGAAAATCTTAAAAGTTTTTTGAAAGTCCGCAGAAAGAGACTTTCAATGTATTTGGGCTGGGAAGTAGATAAACAAAAATAGAATGCAATGCTTAAGGTTCATATATCATAGCCCCCTTTGCTTTAGGTGACAGTGAACCTGAAGGGCAGCAGGAACTCCTGTGAACACACACACACAACCCTGATCCCACACAGCCATCTCAGGAACATTTTCTCCATTCTATGAAGAGCAGAAGCTTAACGGAGTGTGAAGTGTGAGCGGAAGGCTCCAAGGAAGAGACCTTCATCCTTCTTCCCACCTACATTGTCCCACAGTTCTAGGCCCTCATCCTGGTCCAGAAGAAACCCAAGGCTTATCATGAGCTTGAATGAGGGCCATTGTTTCACACTAGCAATGCATACAGAATTGGATCTGTTAGGAGGAAATCAAGCAAAATCACTGTGAGTTGAAAACATATTAAAACTTGATAACCTAGAGTTTCTGTGGCTTTGCTAAGCCAAAAAGAAGAAAAAAAAGGAAAGAAAACATATTTGTCATTTCTAGATTTGCATCATTTGGAGCAACTGAATATTTGTCCAGTAGGCTTCCTGGATCTCAAGCTCCAATAAAGTTAGACTTAAAAGAAGATACACCTGCTTGCTCTTCCTGTAGTTTATAAAATTATTAGGGTTCATGAAACTATGTCTATAAAACAGAAAAAGGTCTTAAAGTCAAGTCCAGTCTGGAGAGAAGAGAAATGTAGAAAGGCTGCCTAAGAAAATTCCTGCCACTCCCCTTTCATTCTGTGTTGTCCCCCCCTTCAACAAAAAGAGCTGAGTTCAGGGCACTTCCCCAAGAAATTCACTTGAGTAACTAGTTCCTGTCTAGCTTTGTTTAGTCGGAGAAAATGGACTAATCAGAATCGGACACAGAATTGCAGGGAGCATTCACACAATAAAGACCTATCTAAAATATCCTGAGAAGTATTCTCACTGACTCCTGAACATTCCTTGTCAGGAATTATTGCTCACTTGTGTACCATTTAGTCTAGACTAGAAGAAGGCATCACAATGGGAGCCCCTCCCCATAATGTTTAGGAGAGGAGACAATAGGAAAGATGTCATGAACAGAACTTATGAAAACAGCTGTTTATATGCCCACACCTAGATACTGGTAATGAATTAAATGAACTTGATTTTTCTACACACAAAGATGGTGGAATAAGACTGATGACTTGAACATAGAAAAGAAAGAGTGAATCATGATCAAAAGAAACCAGGGTAAAAGGGGATGAGGGCAGAAAAGTACCCTGTTAAAAAACACATTGGTAAGGAACACAATTCACAGAAATCAAAGGTACGAGAAAAGCATTCACATTCATTTTTATTACTTGTATTATAAAATCCATGGACACAAGAGAAAATTAGAAAATTAAAAAATGACATGCTAATACAATGACATATGTGTGTATACTAGAACACCAACAAAGGACAGCATTAGTCTTGTTCGGATGAATGAATTTGAGATATTTTCCTATGCATTAGAAAATTACCCAATATATAGTATTTTGGGTTTTTTGTTTTATTTTTGCAGTGCTGGGGACTGAACCCAGGGCCTTGGGCTTACGCGGCAAGCACTCTACCCCCTGGGCTATATCCCCAGCCTATATAGTATTTTGTATTTGAGACTATATCACATATATATTTCCATGTTAATATACATCTATCTGCAGCACTTGATTGCTATTGTTTTATGACATGGATGTACCATAATGTACATAAATGATTCTTTTTCTGAGTTCTCTGGTTGGAGATCTTTCCTCCTCTTATTCTCCATCAGGACTATTGCTCATTCCTTTGTCCTTTGTTTTCCTTTAGTGTTATTAGAAGTGTCCTCAAGCCAGGCACAGTGTGGCACACCCATAATCCCAGCAGCTCCCGAGGCTGAGGTAGGAGGATCATGACTTCAAAGCCAGCCTCAGTAAAAGTGAAGTGCTAAGCAACTCTGTGAGACCCTATCTCTAAATAAAATACAAAATAGGGCTGCAGATGTGGCTCAGTGGTCAAGTGCCCCTGAGTTCAACCCCTGGTACCCAAAACAAAGAAGTGTCCTCAAAAATCCATGAGTACATGGTTTGCTGAAGAACTTGTTAAAAACTCAGACTCCTAAGTCCCTACCCCACTAGAAATCTGGACTCATTTGGTTGAAGTGGATTATGGGGAACCGCTTTTGGTTTTGTTTTTAAAGCTCCCAAGTGTTTCATATACAATGGGGTGGCGAGCTCACACTGAGAATCACCATTTTGTCAAACTACAGAATATTGTGGGCACCTTTTCACTTCTCATTGTTTGCAATCCTCTACTATCTGAAAGCCATAATCCTGTTTTGAGAGGACTGTATTGAAGTCTGCTTCCAGATCCTAGAAAACTAAAATAAAAGACTTGATACTTCAAAGCCTTAGCCATCTGATGGCCCAATATCAACAGTCAGTCAGAAACACACAGGTCTAATCCCACTCCTGCTTCTGAAAACAACCAAACATTTGAGACAAACCAGCAACAGAGAGGCCCTTGGGGGGTCCTAATAAAATTTTGTCCTCTGATAAAATTTTAACCTAACTCCAATTTTAGAGGCCTTTGCATGTGTTCATGTTCAATTAAGCCTTACCTCTGATTAGCACTCAGAAAGTCCAAGAAGATCCTTGTTGTTTGTCTCATTGATTACTCTTCCCACCTTGCCTGCCCTTCCAACACTGTCCTGTCTTGGTGTGATACTGGGAAAGGGCTGCCACATCACTCACAAAGTCTCCAAGTAACCACAGTCAGACTTGGAAACCCAGGGTTCTCTGGAAGAGAAATAACCATAAATTATCTGAGCATTCTGTGGCTGAAACATCCTTGTTAATTTACATCTCCCAAGCATGAGTGGGAACCCCAAGGACCCCATGGCACTTACAGTACTGAACTATTATCTACCAGTTGACTTTAGACTACATAATATTAGAATTAGGGGAACTGTCTATTCTGTTTCCCAGCAGTATTCTCAGTGCCTTAGCACAGGGTCTTTCATGTAGCAGATGTTCAACTAAGTATCTGTAGAATCAATAGATGAATGAATGATTAAATGAATGCATGAATGAATAAATGTCCAAGAAAAACTTTGCTTAGAGAGAGAAAACAGACAGCTGGTAACTATTTTTTGAAGGGTCGTTATTTAAAGAGAGGGAGAAGAAAAGAAAATGTATTGAATGCCTACTATATCAACCATTATGCCAAAGGATTATGTATATTAGCTCATTATTCCTTGCATCATCCTTCAAAAATAGTTATTATTGCCCTGGTTTTATGGAAGAAGTAGTTTCAAGAAATTAATTCACCCATGATGCATTAGAAACAATGGACCTCTGCAGGGACCCTGGGGTGTAATGAGGCCCAAGGGGCAAAAGTCACAGAGGAGACAGGGTTCAACAGAAAGAGCTGTTCTTTATATTAATAAACATAACTACCTGAAAAATGGAATGAGATGCCTGAAAAATCAGAGAGCATCTGCAAATGTGCTCAAATACATCCATGAGGACTCCACAACAGTCTATGAATAAAATTTTTATTGTTTAATAAAACTTCTGAAATTTACTCATTTTCTTATTGTTTATCTCTTTCTTCCACAAGCAGACTATGAAAAATCAGATCAGTAAATCAAGGTTCTGTTGGACTTTTAATACTCAATCGATATGACCTCTTCTTCCTTTCAATATCCAGGGACACTCTGTGCTTCTCTCAGCATTCTTATTTAATCGAGTTCCTGCCTTGTGTTATTGTTATTTATCTTCTGGGCACAGCCTCCCCAAGAGATGGAAGCTCAGACAGTATCTCGTTTTTCATTTCTTGCAACATCTTCCACATCACATAATATAAGCAGTCAGATGAACTGCTCAAAGATTTGCTATACTTTTAATTTATGTAAATCTGATTATATTGCACTAATGAGTTAACATTTCTTGATGATAGAGTAATTAGTACTTTCTGAATTCACATTCAACGTGATGACTTCCCAGTCTACAAAGGTTAACAACTTAACAGCATACAGAAGCCATCTTGACCTAAATTGTAAGACCTTTCTTTAGTTTTTCATCAACCTAAATGTGTGCTTTTTCTTCAGACACACCAACATACTTCTTTATGATTAGGTTCTTATATTAACTTAAATTTTTGATTAACTTATGGGAAAAAAATCTCCTTTTCAAAGATGGGTGTACAAGCCTATGAATTTTAACACCTGAATAGATTCCTCCTCTATCACTGTCAGAATGCAGAACAACTCCATCATCCCAAAGAACTTTATCACATTCTTTTTCATCACATGTACTTCCAACCCCCAACCGCAATGACCCATTTCCTTATCAAGATAGTTTTGTCTTTTGGACAGTGCCAAAAAATTGGCATCATATATTATATAACCTTTTAAGATTAGTTTCCTTCACGTGGCACAAAGCTTTTGAGATTCATCCAAGTTGTTTATGTGAATCAATAGTTTCTTTTATTGCTAAGTATATCCCATTAGATGGATGTAACAGAGTTTATGCATCAAGACATTGGAAGACATTTAGGTTGTTTCTGGTTTTTGGTGATTATGAATAGATATTCTACGAACATTCACATATGTGTGGACATATGTTTTTGTTTCTCTAGGGTAAAAATGCACAGGTGGGATTGCTGGGTCATATGGCGAGTGAATGTTTCACTTCCTAAGAAACTATCCAACGGGCTATACCATTTTTCTTTTCTACCAGCAATATAAATGATATTCTGGTTGCTTTGCATATTCACTAGCACTTGGTATTTTCAGTAATTTTTTAGCCAGTCTAATAGCTATGTAGTGATATGTCATTGTTATTTAGATTTTTTATACATTTGCAAATAGAGCAACTCCATTAAACTTGGTGAGGGTATGTATTATCTTGCAGAATATATGGCCCCATAGCCACATCTTATTTACTTGATTTTCCAACACCCTCAAATGTACTATGTAATAGTTGCTTTATAAAATATCCAAGGATAAGCTCAGAACTGTATTATTATTTTCCCAGCTTGTATTTGATATTTAGCTGTTGGTATATAGTTTAGCAAAGCAACTGGGTATTCCAACTGAACCTAAGCAGAAAATATTTATGAAATAACAGACAAGGAAAAGTGGTACCCAATGTGGAAGACATAAGCCACCCTTCTGTGCCAGTGTCTCAGGGCTGGTCTCTTCTTCCGAGGCCTCTCTCTCCCTATGCACCAACAATGCTTGGCCAAATTCATTCCCACTTGAAGGCTTTTGCATAGTTTGTGCCTTCTCTCTGAACTGCTATTCCCCAAAATCTTAAGACTGGTTCTTTCTGGTCATTCAGATTTTTACTTAAATATCAGTGACATCAGAGTCTACCCATCCTAACAGCAGCCCTGCAAGCCATGCTCTATTGTCCTCATGTTGCTCCACACTGCCTGGCAGTATCTTGTTTATTTGTGACATGTCCTTCCCGCTCATCTCAAAGCCTCCAGTGCCCACACAATGCTTCATACACTCAGTAAATATGAGTTGAAGCGTCAGTTGACTAAACGCACAAACACACGTGTAAGAAACTTCCTTCTTGCAGAGATCACTGGGGAGATGTGTTACTCATGGCACATTAAACATAAGCCCTGACCGTAACTGTCTTCACATCTTAGAAGTGTTGATGAGAAGGAAAAAAACTGGAACCATTATTTCAAAGCTGTAAGCACTTTGCTGTTTTGCAAGGCAGACACTCAAAGAAACCTTTGGTACAGACCAATCTGTTGTTCTGGGAAAATCGCTGGAGTAGGCCTTTCGTTCCTAGAGCAAAGACCCTAAGCATGAATACAGATGTCTGAAACGTCGTCACACCAGGAAAGCAAACTGCTCTTCTAAGAATGTACAAGGTTATCTGAAGGGTGGGCAGACCTTGCTTCCTTTGAAGAAATGTTTCATTTCTGAGAATGAACTTGGATGGTGCAGTACCTGCACATCTGCTTTGGTTCTCATGGAGTCATGTACTGCATGAAAAGCAGCATGCAGAAGATCTGTTGCTGGAAACTTGAAAATGCATGAGGAGCAGATTTGATTTCCCTTCATGCAAAAGTAGACTGATCCTGCCTTAGTGGCACAGTCAGGATTCTCCATGGTGGCCCTGCTTGTGGTAATACTAAAGCATGAGCAACCTGGACTTTGAGAAAGGTTTAAATGAACTAATGGATAAAGTAGCCCTTAAGACATTAGAAATTTGTAGAGGGAAAATAGAAGATCAACCCACAAAACACACACCCCACTTATTCACATTCATGTACCTCTGAATGAGCATTATCTATATCAATACTATGTTCTGTTGGGGACATCTGTAACTGGACATGTAGATAGTGAACCTCCCTAGAAGGAAGACAACCTAGGAAAAAAAAAAAAAGAACACTGGGAACCCAGACCTTGGAGTAGATTGCAAAGGAAAAATGACCCATTGTTCTGGACTTACTGTCTTAGACCTGGACCCTAACATATCAACATATTTTCAGAATACTCCTTATCAACTGTTTTTCTTTGTAATGAACTGACAGTACTTTCAACAACAGCATTCTAAATTATTCCCACCATTTAGGATGCTGTGTAAGTACTTCATTTTCACAAAATAATTTGGTTCAACTATTTTGTCACATGATAAATATTTGTTGAAGACCTACTGTGTGCCACACACCTTATAAGCACTGAAAAAAACAGTGGTGAGCAAAACAGACATTGCCCCTAATAGCCATCAGTCAAACAGACTCTTCCTATACAAATCACAAAGAATGTAAGGAAGTCACGGAAACCTTTAACAGAGACTCATCATCATGTAAGGCATAAGAGTCCCTCATGAAGAAATTATTTTTGAGCTGAGATCTCAGCAACAAATAGGACTAAACCAGGCAAAGAAGAGGGAAAGAACATTTCAAGCACAAAGAGTAATGTGCACAGATGTCTGAAGGAAAAAAGAACATAGCACATTTGAGGACTGGAAAGGAGGCGAGCAAGGCCACCAAGAGACAGAGGTCTAGGATGAGGCTGGAAACACACACAGAGAGGAAATCGTGCAGGACCCAGGTATGGTGGTAAGGGTCTCAGCTTTATTCAGAGAGCTATGAGGATCTTGGAAGGTATCTAAAAAGATCACTGTGGTTCAGGGTGGAGCTCCCACTGGAGAAGGCAAGAGGTGATTCAAGAGAGTAGTTGGGTGCACCAGTGATCAAAGCACGCCTCTCAGCTCAAATCCACGACTCTGTGCCCCACTTTGTGACACTAGGGTCTACAAACTAAACTACATTGCTGCTTTGACTGCTGGATCCACATTAGGCTGTACCAATATAAGATGTCAGCCAGAGACCTCAAGGCTGAAACAAGAAGGGATGTACCTTTCTGGTCTGCCTCCTACTTGTGTGAATGTCCCCCCCCCGGCTTGCTTCTTCACCCTGGAGCAGCAATCCCATCCATTAACATCAGCCGAATTCCACTGCAATTTTTCCAAGATCTGCTGTACCATCTTCATGACCCAGGGATACCAATACTAGCCAACCAGGAACTCCTCCTCAGAGGTCTGGATCACAGGCACACAGGTCTCCTTCTGTGAATTTCAAAGTTTCAGTAATTCTACCTTCTTCCTCCTGTTCCTCTAAGCCCTAGGGATGGTAACTGCAGTTGCTACCTCCATAATATCTAAGAGTTCTCCTTTGGTTTCTCAATCCCCTAGTTAACCACATCATGCCTAGTTAACAATTCTTTGCACTAAATTATTTCTTTTCAAATAGTTGGTGTGGTTTCTGTCTCCTGACTGGACCCAGACATTTATAGGTTGCTACTGCAGCCAACAGAGACAAAGTTGGCAGGAAAAATGAGGAAACATAGCCTTTTCATCTGAAGTTTCTATTCCATCTTAATTATTTCAGGTGATTTATTCTTTAAGATTATAAAAGATGTGTACATATACAACTGTATGACCAGTAGGGGGATTCTATATCATGTACAACCAGAAGAATGAGAAATTATACTCCATTTATATATGATCTACCAAAGTGCATTCTACTGTCATGTATAAATAATTAGAACAAATTTTAAATTTTTAAAAAGATTATAAGGAGAGCTATGCATAACTATAATCCCAGCAACTTGGCAGACTGAGGCAGGAAAATCACAAGGTTGAGGCCAGGCTCAGCAATTTAGTGAGATCCTGTCTCAAAATAAAAAACAAAAAGAACTGGGGATGTAGGTCAGTGGCAAAGCACTCCTGGGTTCAATCTCTAGGACCAAAAAAAATAAAAGGTTATAAGTCAGAGACTATCTTTTTCATGAGTCATTGTTAACAACTGGGTCCATAATAGAGTACCTGATAATAGTTATTGAGTAAATTAAAATAGACTTTATAAAAGTTTAAAGGGTCTCATGATACATCTTTACAATTTATTATTTTACCTTCTTGAAATACAATATATATACATTTATAAATAGGTAGATCTTGAGATCAAATTATAATGAGATATAATGGCCCAGTTTACTGTGCTAAAATAACATGAGAATATTGTGTAATGATTTTAATGCACAATTTTTTGAAGCACTCTTTAATTCTACTGTTGAAATGAGGCAAGAATTATTTTTCCCAGGCTGGTTGATAACAGATTCATTTTCATAGGCTATCCCTCAGCAGAAATGAATCACACAGCTGTTGTCTGATCATGGGATATGACTTTAGATGCCTTGGGAAAATAAAAGCCATGAACTGTCATTTATCTGGGTTATGAGAAAAAACAGACTGACATGCTCCATGCTATTAGTAAAATATTTAAACTTCTCAATAAATCTATGAAAATATTAATTACTTTTCCAAAAATACAACTTTTATTAAAGTTTTAATTAAATTTAAAATTGCCATAATGTCTTTGAATATTTGTTTCTCTGTATTAATAAAGGTTATCAATTCACAAAACCACTACTCTATGTCCAGTTAGCCAATTTTTTCCCATTATTTTACTGAATAAGAAAATTAACCTATTAGATTCCAACTTATGGTATCTTAAGCCACATCATTTCCTATTGGGGATTTTGCCTTCTTAATTCTTTCCAGATCCATATCTTCTCTCAATTTCCTCTACCACCACCTTAGTAAATTCTTTTTTCCTCTTACTTGGACTATTCCAGTAGCCTCCTTCATAGGATTGCTGGGTTTAGCAAATAAAAATATAGGACACTCACTTACATATGAATTTCAGATAAACTACAAACACTTTTTCAGCTTGTGTGTCCCAAATATTTCCTAAATACTGTATGAGGCATATTTATTCTTAAAAAATAACGTCATATATTTGAGATTCAGACTTAACTGTATTTCCTATATTTTCTCTGGCAAGCCTACTCCTAACTCATGTCTTTATCCTCTCCTTTTTCCAATCGACATCTACATATTTCCACATCTATATAAAAACTAAACATCAGTTCATACCACATCATCACTACCACCCTGTCCCTGCTTTCAATCTCTCAGGCAAAGGGAAATCATTAAAAATTTTAAAATACAAACGCCTTACCCTAACATTCAAGGCTATCACAATACCCTCTTAAAATGTCATGTTGGCATTTTACTTTATTGTTCTTAAGTGAATTTCTGCTATTCACTGACCCCAGAACTCCATTCATGCTTTCCTGCTTCCATAGCTTGTCAACACAAAACAATCCTAGAATATATTTTCATCTTTAAAGGTCCACATCACAAACAGTAATAATACATACCCAGAGAAGCATAAAAATGTTTGGCTTTTATTGTTATTTTGTAACTATAATTGCCAGCATGGTCATGAGACTGCAAGCACAAAAAAGAAAAAGAACCAGAAAAAAAAATATCTGAGTAAAGGAGTCATCCAATTCTTTTTGCACATTTGATATATCGAACCCCAAAATCCCAACCTGGAAAATGATATGTTATCCTACAATAAATGTAAGTTATTGTGGAAACCAACCAACAATGCTAAATCCTTAACACATGAGAAATCAATTAGAGTTGTCCAGAGTGGAAAATCTCAGACACAAACTTCCAGGCACCTATACACTAGTGAAATCACTCCCCACCAATACCCATTCTGATTCCAAAAATAAACCGCAGTTGTTTTTCTATTATCCTTGAGTCTAAATTTATTCTGTTTATATGGTAAAGCCATTTCGAAACTCTGAGAGTTTTCCCTTTATTCCAAATATTGACAATGTAGCTTGAACTCATATTAAATACATACTTTAATTTTCCAAATATAGTTAAAATGAATAAACAGAACAATCTCAAACATCCCAAATAAATTTTGCAAGTTTATCCACAAAAAAAAAAATCCATCAGGGTCCCAACTTTTATACTAAATTCCAGTGGGTCCAGTATTAAACAGGGAACATATTAACTTTATTTTTAGTGGCCATTTTAAAACAGCGATTACAACAGTGCTTGCATTGTGCTCTTTTCCTCCCTCAATTTTGCCTTATACAGAAACTTAGCCTGAAAAAGAAATTGCCTTCTGAGAAATGATATAAAGCAACTTACAGTATTTAAGCACAGTGACTCAAGACAGAGTAGTAGAGACAACCTACTTAGTTCACACATTTCCAAGTACTTTACATAGATATTTCTCAACCTGCTTCCTTCTACAATCTTCAAAAAAAAATTGTTTTCCCACTTTGAGAACAGTTCAATTGCTTTCCTATTAAACACCAGGTGTCAGTCATAATGGAATCCCCAGCATCATCGAAGTGCCCTGGGAGAATGAAGTATGGGTACAGGTAGCAAGTGCAACCTCATGCAGCTGGGAAATGACTCTTGTTCTCACAGGGTCATTCAGTCCCCGCAATAATGAATGAATGAGCCAGCACCTTGCCCTCCTAGTGCTGCTGAGTGGGCCTCCAGGAAATGAAATGTCTCCACCAACACCAAACCCCAAACCAATGAGAGGAACAGCTTTTCTGGCCTTATTCATACCCCACTCAGCTCTATGGAAACAAGACTGCTGGCTTGCAAGGAAACCAGAAGTCACACTTCCTCTACTGGTTCAAGCAAGTGCTGAGAGACACCTTGAGAAGTCATTGGGTTCATACTTCTTTACCTAGAACTACATCTTATTTCGTAAGATTAAGTATTACGTAAGCACATACTTTTGGTTGGGAAGGGGAAAAAAGAGAACAGAGAAGAGAACTTTAAGTTTTATTCATATTTAACACTGTATCATCAGCACTGAATACTGCCTGGCATGTAAGAGTTCAATCAATGGATGCTGGAGCTAGTGTGTCCCTGCTTAGGAAAGCCAGTCGTTGGCATATCTTACCAGCTCCACATTCAATGACACCATGTTGGTCATTTGAAATCAGCCGTTGGGGGCATAGGCACCAAAAAAATCCACCCCCCACTTTTCCTACCCCAGAGAGCTAATTAACATTTACTTGGGGGGGGGCACACACACACACACACACACACACACACACATCCCTGGGCTCATTTAATGCTCATGTTGAAACAAGCCTATTGTATTCCAGGTGCTTTTGCATGTGCCTTCTCACTTGACTATCACAACATTGAAAGATGAAAGTAATAAGGGACAGATGTGAGTGTGATAGCTGTGATATCTGTCACCCCTTTGAATGCCAGTGTTCACTGCCATCTTTGTTTTACTGCAGAGATGAAGACACTGCAGCTGCTCCACAGGATTAACTAATTCATCCAAGATCATCCAGCTAATATGGGGGACATCTAGGACTGGAACCAAAGCTGGTTGAAGTGAAATGCTCTGTCCTAGCTCCTGTGCACCCACCAACAGCTTGACTCTACATTACATGAAAAATGGAATAGAGAAGCTCCTATCCACTTGGTTGCTGGAAGCTCCACTGCTTTGCCCTTAGACCCAAGTAAGCAGGGCCCCACATACCAGGGGACCCCCTCTGCTTTGGGATGTCGAGACCCCTCAGGGTCTGGGAACACCCAGAATCAGCAGTACCATCCAGGAAGAGCCCCAGAGAGGGATCTGAATTGGTCCCAGTTCCTGCTTCACTTTGGGGATATTCTTCAACCCCTCACCCCAACCACCATCATAGGCAGAGTGGACCGCAGGCCTAGGGAGTTCTCGGTTCATGCCCATGTGGTAGCCTAGGAACTGTGACTAGGCTTTCTTCCAAGAGAGTAGCCTGACAAACTACTGCCCCTGCCCCTGCTGGCCAGTGGGATTTTTCCTTCATAGGTTCACAGAGTACTGGGCTGCCAGAATGGTGCTGACATGTTGATTTGGAGAGATTTCAGGGCTTTATATGACCAGCAATCCTGGTGGCAGATGAAATAATGCCCCCCGAGAGATGTTCACACTCTAATCCCTGCAACCTCTGAAAATGTAAGATTTCATTGCAAGGAATATTGCAGACATGACTAAGGTATAGACATTAATAGACAGATGAGCCTGGATTTTCCAGTGTCCCAATCTAATCACATGCACCCTTAAAAGCAGAGAACTTTCTCCCCCTGGAAACAGAAATGAAGCAGAAGGAAAGTCAGAGAGACTCAAAGCATGAGAAGGACTTGACCCTCTACTGCTTGCTTTGAAGATGGGGGCCATGATCCAAGGAATTTGGTGGCTTCTCCAAGATGAGAATAAACCCTGGCAGGCAGACAGCAAAGAAATGGAGCTTTAGTCCCACAAACTGTGAGGAACTGAATTCCATCAAAACATGAATGATCTTGAAAATGGATCGGTCCTCAGAGTCCCCCAAAACAAACATAGCTGTACCCACACCCTGATTTGGTTGTAGGAAACCTAAAGCAGAGAACCAGATGAGCCACACGCACCCAGATTTCTGACCTATACGGCCGTGAGATAATAAAATAGATGTTTAAAATCACTAACTGTGTGGAAATAAGTCATGTCAGCAACAGAAATACAGTCGAGTCCACCATGACTCTGCTCCAGCCACATGTGCATGGTCATTAACCCGTCTGTGTTCCGGCCTCAGTTACAGCACTTAGGGAAGCAGGAGAGGAGCCAGGTACTTGGCATTCATTGCACATCCCCTACCTCATAACTAGTGTCTGCACCAAGTGATGTTCTCTCTTGCTTTCAATTGATGTAGTGACATCATGCTCTCCCAGTTTCAGGGTTAAGCCATGCCTGAATGGGACACATACTTTATATGTGAATGAGTCCACTCCTCTCATCTGCCTGTGAGACCTCCTGCCCACTCATGGAGTTGGATGGAAGGTAGGGATGCAATCACTGATAAACAAGATCTCATTTCAGGAACACAGTGATCACTCCCTAAAATGTTCAAAAGAAAACATGGTTGGAAGGTGTGTTATTCCACATTACATCATAAATTTCTGAGCATGACCAGAAAACAAATTATCAATCATCCTTCCCTGCTTACTCTGGGTAAGGCTTGCATTTGTGGTTATCACTGAAGCACAGTAACAACTTTTGAACTGGTCATTGGAAGCCAGTGCTCACAGACATCCTGGGGAATGGTTCAGTATAATGGAAAATGCTGTAATGAATATTAGATAAATGGAATTAAGGAACTGCAGAGGCTGGAAGATTTATATTGTTCCAACACAAACAAGTTCTGAAGAGCCATGGGATTGTGATAATAGCAGCATTCCTACCTTTTCCTCATGGCAGAAGAGACAAAATTAGCCAGAATGGTGCATTTGACAACAAAGATCACAAAAAGATGGTTTCTGGACCTGAACAGGAATCTTCAATGTGCACTGATTGGACAACAAATGAATATATAAGTACCTCTACTCTACCGATGCTTCTAAATTTTCATAGACAAATCATGTAGGCTTCACATGCACCCATGAATATTTGTGTAGAAATGTCAAACTCAACACTTCCAAAGACTGAGAATCTTCTCACATCAACTGTCCCCATCGTCTAAACTAGAAACCTGCAATAACTTTGATCCTTCATTCTTCATACACTGTACAACCCAAGGGTAGGGATGACCTGTTTTCCCCTATATTTCCAGCACTTACTACAGTGTCTGTTTTAAAGCAGACATTTATTAAATATCATGAATAAAATAAAGAATTCATGCATCCCTCATTCCCCACATCTAATCAGTCACCATGTTCCGTTGACTCTACTTTGGAAGTAGCTCTCCAATCTACAATGTTTTCTTCACCTGCACTATGCCTGAATATCCTTCTAGACTTGTCACACACACAGTCCCCCTACACATCAGTCATGCCAACAGGTTCTCACATCTTCATGCCTTTACACATGCTCTTCCTGCTAAAATGTTTTGCTCATCTTCATCACTTAACTCAGGTTTTACCTCTTACAAGGAAAGCTTCCTGAACCTCCTTCCCATCTAGACCTGAGGCTAGAGGCCACTCCTCTGGACTCCAGTATATATTAGTTTTACAGAACAGGTCACACTCCATGATAGTATCTCTTTTCTATTGTTCAATGACTACTAAGAACAGAAACTGTCTGCCAGCTACCTCAAGGTCCAGAGCACCAAAAGTCACAGAGACAATTGTTAGAATTACAGAGTTTGGAATTCAAGTGATGTGGAGTCAAAGTCTAATTCTGCCTCTTAAGTTCTCTGAGCTTCATTACTTCAGGGAAGTGTGGTTAGATTGACTTCACAAGATTGGATTGTTAGAGGGATTTTTTCATTTGTTGTTTTTAGATATTCATGACAGTAGGGAGTGTTTTTGACATATTATACATACATGGGGTGCAATCCATTACAATTTTGATCTCATTCTTGGGCTCACATATGAATATATGACTAGTGTAATTCCACATCATGTTCAACCACAGGAATAGAGGGATGGACTGGCTTGTGGCTCAGGGGTAGAGTGCTTGCCTAGCATGTGTGAGGCACTGGGATCAATTCTCAGCACCACGTATAAATAAATGAATAAAATAAAAGGTCAATCAACATCTAAAAAAGATTTTTTTAAAAAAAAAGAATAGAGAGATGTTTAAATGCAAAGCACTCAACACAGATCTTAGTAATACTAGGCTCTGAGTGAATGGTTACAGAATTAATGAATGCAAAAATAAATGAATGCTTTGGCTTAAGTATACAAGGCAATCCATCTTATTTACCTCATTTGTCTACTCCCTAGGCTTCCTTGATGGAGGCACACTGTCATCAACGAGAAGGTGGAAATCTTAGTAGAATGATCCCCAATTCATTTGTTACAATGTTGAACTGATTTGAACAACTCTCTGAAATAACCCGGCCAACATCATGGGTCTAGGCTGGGAGGGTAGTTGCGGGAGGGCAAAATGGCCTAGACCACACAGTTTAGGAAGCTCTGTTCCTTGGTCTCTCACTCTTTCTGCCACGTCCCTCTCCTCCTCTTCTCACCAATATGCCACATGCTCTGTACTCTGAGACAGTATCTCTATGCAAGAGTGAACTGGAAACCTTGGGTGACAAAGTGACGTGGTGCAAGTCTAGTGAGAGATAACACCTTTTAAAATATCTAAATAGAAGTGGCCCAATTGACTCTATTTCTGACTTTTTATAAAATCCCAAGAGAAGTTGGCAAATTAGGTCAGCCTAATTATCCCCACAGAAGTTTTAAGGACTGAAGCTGTCCTGTTTAGTTGTTTCTGGAAACATAAACTCTATGTACAAATTAGAAATTCTTATGAATAGAAAGCAATTCATTCTAATCCAATACCACATCATATCAATAATGTAGGTTTCAAGGGGGGATGCAGAATAAAATTCCCTTAAAGAAAATATTTGGATGAGGCTGAAACTTCTAATCTAGAAAACTTTAAATAATTATACTTGAAATAATTCTCACAGCATTGAGAATTTTCCAAAGTAAGCAATAAAAGAATAAAGCACCCCTTTGATATCATGGCTAGAATTGTCAGTTTTAGTTTTGGTTTGATTTGGTTTTTAATAATCTCTGTACAGCAAGGTTTTAAACCTCATTCTGAAGGCAGAGGGTTGATGGTTTGGTCCACATCACAGACAGCTGTCATTCCTTTTGGCTGCCTATTCTTTGAAACTCCTGTTTGTGTGGAGAGCTGCCTCTCTTATGAATTGTCAGGGAAGGCAGGGCCCCCTTTCCCTGCAGACGCTGAACTGCCAGAAGCTACCCTTCCCAGCACCCTTTGCAGGCATTATGGCACCAGGATCCAGGATCCACCAATTGGAAGCACCCTCTCTGGGGTTCCAATCAGGTGCTAACAACACAAAGAAGCAGCAACTCTGAGGCTCACTCCAGAGGCAGTGCCAGTTGCAATAAGATTGTGTTTCCATGGCAACAGTGCCTCCGTGTTGTCCCCATCCTGCACCTGAAGCAGACATTCTGCTGTGTTGGTGGCAGAGCACAGCATGCAGCAAGGGCAGGGGAACTGTGTCTACACCGGAGCGATGGGATGTTGCGCCCTGCTGCTGGAGCTCCAAACCTGGCTCTCCAACTTTCCCAGTAACCCTGTGAGCAATCCATTGTCATTTCAGTGAGTGGGCTTAAGTCAGCTAGCGAGTTGGTGTTGCCCTAAGAATTCCAATGGATTCTATGAGCCTAAGTGGGGAAGAAAGGGTTCAGAAAGCTGGAGCCAGGCTCTTCCCACCTCTGACAAGTAGAGAGCTGAGCCAGTAGGTAGTGATAATTCTTCCTGATCAGATCTCCCACCAGAGAGCTGGCCCCTTATGCCGGGAAAGTGAAACTTAATATCTCAACCCCAGGACAAGGCAACTGGAACAGAGCAAGTTGTTAAGAGATCAAACGAGTACACACAGCTACTGGTCGAGTGAAGCATAAAAGAGATCAAAGCCACTAACTGTACTGTACTACACGTGGAAGCGTCAAGAGAGAACAAGCAATAGGTGCCCATGAACTGTGACCATTTGAAACCACAAACTGAAAATCTGTGATCCCTTTGGTCTTTCTCTCTGTCTGTTTTGAATAAGGGTCCCATTGCTGTTAAAATAACTCCTGAGGTATTCAAATGAATAGTTCTAGACTAGCTGTTTTAACAAATTAATGTAAGGAAATTTTAGCCAGAATGTATCACATATAGAATATCATTGAGGTCTGGAAAGGATTCAAACATGAATTGTATTCAGTCCTCAATATCTATACATTTACAAAAATGTTATATACTACATGTTCACACAGTATCCAATTAATTCTCAGTATTATATTCTTCTGGCACTTGATAAATTGGTAAGGTGATAGATAGGTTAATTAGCTTGATTGAATCTCTGTACAACGTAAACATAGATCAAAACATCAAACTGTACCCCATAAATACACATAATTATTATTTGCCAATTTGAAATAAATTAATAAATAATTTTCACTAGCAAGGTAATCTTGTTTTTAAAAAATGCTTCTAATGTGCATGAAGAGTTGATTCTCTTACATAGAAATAACATACCTAAGCAATCTTGTATATATGTACATAGTAAATTCCCTGAAATGCTGAAAAATCAAGTATTCTGGATATAGAAAATCTCTATATGGCCCACAGAGAACACATTTCACAAACATAAAATAGTAAGATGTGTCTATTCTTTAAAATGTGTTTCTTGCCAAGTACAGTGGCAAACAACTGTAATCCCAGTGACTTGGAAGGCTGAGGTAGGAGGATGGCAAGTTTAATACCAACCTCAGCAACTTAGCAAGATCCTATCTCAAAAACTAAAATTAAAAAGGTCTGGGGATATAGCTAGTGAATCCCTGGGTTCAATCTCTAGTATGATGATGAGGAGGATAATAATAATTTTTTAAAATATGCATTTCTCAGAGACCAGAAAATGTTTTTGCCTTGAAGATTCCCCAGAGAGTACCTCCAGAGTGACATAATGAACTATGATGTAGACATGTCAATGCCAACTAAAAGAGAAAAAAAAAAGAATTATTCTGATTATGTTAACACAATAGCTTTCAGAGGACAATATGGAGTCAGAGTTCAAGGTGGTATCTTTCCAAATTAGACATACTTCCTATAACAGGAATGGGAGTGAATAAGACTTGACTGCAGGGCCTGGAATCACACTGACTGGGTATGGGGTCAGCCTGGCACATGCATGACCCTCCCAGAAGGACCAGGCACAACTCATTCACAGGAAGCCACAGCTGTCCCTTGGCCCTGCATTCTCTGCCCCACCATGCAATGTCAATATCTTTTTCCCACCAAAGTTCTGGACAGGATCTATTGTGGTCTCACAGAAAGCTCAGGGTCCATATCAAGTACCCTGACACTCACACGTGCTGTTTCTCTGCTTCTTCAGACTCTTGTATTTGGTGTCTGTCTCTTCTGCACCTACCTTGCTCCTTGAATAGGTTGGTTCTGAGAGGTCACTTGCTGTCCAAGCACTGCTGAGCCCAAACAGGGAACTCTCAAGGAAGAGAAGTCATGGCTGCTCAGTTCTGCCCACCTCCACATTCTTTGCTGTTATGATCTAGGTCTTTGGGGTGACAGAACAGACCTTCCCTTCTGGAACTCAGTAGACTATAGTCCACTTGCTCCACATCTGCCCAATCTACCCAGTGCCCCACAATCAAGTTATCTCAGCAGAGATCCCAGAAAACTTCTTTAGTCAATAACAATATCGTTTCAAGGTTTCCAAGTCCAATTTTTGCTCCAAGAGTAGCTCCACAGGCTCCTCCATACCAGTACAAGAGAATCATCTAAGACTGGACATGATCCACACTGGATATTATGCTATAATAAGAAATTTATTTAGTCTTTTCCCCAGTTCCTGGCCCAGAACTCCTAAACACAGGGCCTTTTCTGAGTGATAAGAATGTCTTGTGTTATTGGTAATGAGTCCCTTCCCATTACACTTGATTTTTTCACTAGGAGGTGACTATGGGTAGGATCCCTAGACATCATCAAGAAGGAGCTGGTTACCCGAAAGACCAAGCAATTAGAGAGTTGGAAATTCTAGCTCCACCCAACAACCTCTAGGGTAGGATCAAAGGATTAGGAATAGGATTATACAAACTCTAGAGCCAGAAGGTTTGAAGAGCTTCCCAGTGAGTGAACAAATCAAGGTGTTGGGAGGGAGGTATTCCTGGGAAGGCCTGTGCCCCACACGCCATACCTTGCTCTATGCATTTCTTCCATCTGGCTATTCCCCACTTGGACACTTTTATCAAGTTAACATAAAGAACATGGTTTCCTGAGTTCTGTGAGCCATTCCAGCACATTGCCAAACTTAGGGAAAGAGTTGTGGGAATCCCTAATTTATAGCCAGTCAGTCAGAAGTATGGGTGGCTTGGGACTTGCAACTGGCATCTGAAGTGGGGGAAGTTTCATACAACTGAGCTCTTTAACTTACAGAATCTTATAATTCCAGGTTGATGGTGTAAGAACTGAACTGCATTGTCAGACACACCACTGGAATTACAGAAAACACCCTAGAGACATTCATGACTCTACCTTGGGAAAGACCTGGTCACGGGGCCCTGATCAACATGGCCCTATAAATTCCAAAGCAAAGGAGTGTCTTCTTTTCCAGAGTCCAATTTATTTTGCTGTTCCTTTGCCAGTGGAAAAAGTTAAATACAAACTCCCACAGAGGCCACAGACCAATAAATCAGAGTGTAGCCCCGGAGGGATGCGGAGGCACATGGGTCTGCTCAGCCTGCCTCACAGACTACCAAGGACTGGAGCTTGAACAACAGAAATGAACTTTCCCACAGTTCCAGAGACTGGAAGCCCAAGATCAACAGCCTTGATCTGGTTGTATGGTGAGGGTTCTCTCCCTGGTTGAAGACAGTCTCTTCACCGTGTCATTCAGGGCCTTTCCTCTGGGCACTCCTGGAGAAAAGGAGGGAGAACAAGATTTCTGCTGTTCCCCTTCTTATAAGGCCACCCAGACCCACTGGAACAGGGTTCCACACTGAACTCCACTCCCTCAGTTAACCCTGACTACCTCCCTGAAGACCTCATCTCTAAATACAAATGCATTGGAATGTAGGGTTTTAATATACGAATTTTGGAGGAACACAATTCAGTCCATAACAAGACAGATGCCTGTATTTGTTTTCTAGGACCCAAACTGCATTGCTACCTACAGTTATTGGATCAAAGATTTGTGGGACATTAGTGGTGAAAGGAACATCAGCTCCTTCCTCCATCTTACAGGGAGGAAGGTGGGCTCCAGATGGGAGAAGGGACTTGTCCTTGCATGTGGCTACAGAGAGTGAGGCTGGGAGTGAACTCCTGACTCTCTCCTGCCAGGCCAGCTCTTCTCTGCTGCCTCAGGCAGCCTCCCAGAGATAGCACTTTAGGAAAAGATGTTTTGAGGAACCAGACCTTGAGTTATTAGCAAGGGAGAGCTTTAGAGTACTACCTGGCACCTGGCAGGGGAAGTTTTTCATCAGGGGAGCCATGAAATGTTGTGTGGTCAGTAAAACCCCAGTACATATTCCTAAATGTCAACACTAGGGAATGTCTCTTGTCCAAATAAGGGCCATGGTGTTGAACAGACTGAATTCAAATATTTCAGTCAATTCTGTGGGTATAGCATGAGCAACTCTCCCTGAAGTTAGCTCTCTAAAACTTAAGAGGGTTTCAGTGTGTCTCCTTATTCCTGGATCTCATCCCCTAGGAAAACCACCATTACTGTGGCACAACCATCAGGACCCAGTGGTCCCCTCAGTCATTCTTACATCTCTGATCAACCAGGAGTCAAATGATCATATAAACGCCACAGCTTTGCAAAACCAGGTGCTTCCTCCTGGTAACCAAAAAAAAAAATCCTTTCATGAATCTCAAATAATGCTGTCAGGACATTCACATGGCCATGGACCATGTGAAGTAAGTTTTCTGCAAAACTCTGAACTGTTTCCCATCATCTTGATGCCAACTGCTGAGGAGAATGCCCCCTAACAGCTCCTCTAGCCTGCTGGGAACTCCTGCCATGCTGCAGGCTCTGAGCCCCAGATCCTCCTTACCCGCTGCTTCATAATCTTGTCTGGACCCATCTTTCCAAGACTCATCTTTCCAGATTCATCTCTCCAATTTGGTGCAAATACTGCAGTCCAATTAGCTTCATGGAATGCCTTTTCCATTTCTCACCTTTAAAATAAGAAAAGAGAAAATAAATTTCTAAAATGTTGCACTTTAGATAATTAATCTTCCCAACTCTTCCCTGCAATCTGGGAAACAGCTTTTCCCTGTTAGTGGGAGGAGAAAAGTCCCTCCCCTGCTTCCTGAGTTCTTAGTCTTGTCACGCTCCAACACAGGCCTCTCTGCACAGTCACTTGGGGGCAGGAGGAAAGACAGCTTCATCCAGAGTGCTGGCCCTTGTCTCCCATGCAACCAGGGTGTGGTCAAGACACAGAGGACTTCCCCATTGTTGTGCTGGGAAAACAGCACCCACAGTATTCCATCCCCTCATCCTATCAACTCATGAGTTGATGATTGGGCACATTCAGTTACCTCTAGATTAGCAAAATCTAGTCTAAGGGTGTCCCCATACTCACAAAAGAGAGAAGACAGATGCTGGGCATGGGATGGGATGATGCCCCACTAGGAATGAGAGAAGTGTGACCGTGATGCACAAGGATATCTGACCTGGTGGGAGGGATCAGACCAGGCCTTATTGAGGGAGTGAGCTTTAAGCTGAGATCTAAGGGATCCAGCATGAGGAGTGTTTCAGGCACAAGGCAGACAGAGAGGCCCCTCCGGAGGAACAGCAAGGCACTTTCCAGAAACTCAAGAGACTAGCATGGCTGGGCCAGAGAGAAGAGGAAGGCAGAAACTGAAGCAGGCAGGTGACAT
>JAJEJO010000841.1:420584-451892 GCA_020662805.1 Glaucomys volans
GTGTCTCTCCCTATCCCAGTTGGTGCTAAGAATAGAACATGAAGTCCTAGGTCCATCCACTGCACCAAGGAGTAAAAGAAAAAATAAGGGGGAAAAATGTTGGACAATAGAAAGCAGAAATCACTCCAATTTCTAGTTTTCTTTTCCAGTAAACTGTGGGAAAATGCAAGTCTCCCAGGATTGTTTTAAAATGACGTCTTGGTCACTTAATGTCAAGGGACGAATTTCCTGGCTATTGAGAGTATATTAACAGTGTTGGGATTAGAGCTTAGTGGTAGCACTCTTGTCTAGAACATGTGAGTCACTGGGTTGATCCTCAGCACCACACAAATAAAAGATTTTTTTAAAAATACATTAACAGGCATCCGGGTCCTTCTTCATACACATCTGAATCTCAATGCAAAATTCCCTCCCCAACCCCGTCCCAAGAAAGAATTAATGATAATCACAAAAAGTGGTGCGGCTAACAGAATCAAAACCAAACATCAAAACTACGAAAACAGCTTTAAAAAGCAAAAGGGAGGTTTGACTAGTTTTAAAAATCAAATCAAATGGACAAGGTATGTCTGAAGGTATCCCAGCCTGCTCTGTTGTGATTGCAGTTAAACATACTGAGCCATAGGTGGCGCTAGGTGACTGCAATATAAATGTCCAGCTCCGCCCTGCGGATCTGTCATGTCTAAATCTGCGATTTTGATCCTGGAGCCTGGGCTTCACCCATGCATCTTTGCTACAGCCGCCCAGCTGTTGGTGTAACTTCCATTTCTCTATGAGTTGGATAATCATAGCGAAGTACTTGGATTTCACCAGCTTCAGGAACGCTTTTCAGTATTTTAAATTCCAAGCTGTATGAAAATTAACCCAATTCCTCAGGCGCCGAGATGCTCCATTCCACACCCATTTTCGGTGTCCCATATCTGGGCCAAGTACATTACCCAAGAATTCCAGCTCTTTCTGGTGTCTGTCCTTGGCCTCTGAACCTTCTCCATGTTTTCCTCAAGCTTCCCCAGTTTCAGAGTCCAGACCTGGTCATAAACACCACACCACACCAGCGCTGTCAGGCCACTTCAGGTTACTGTTACTCTAGGTTACTGCTTGATGTTAGCTTGGTGATAAAGTTTATCATGCCTGACCTTTGCCTCTGTAAATCCTCACAGCGATGCAATGAACTTAGTAGAAATGATCTGCAATTTACAGGTGGGGAAGAGGAGGCCAAGTGGTTAGCATTTTCCAGCCCTGTAATGTTGGGCAAAAGACAGACCAGTGAATTCTCATCACTGAGCCACATCCCCAGCCCTTTTTGTTTTGTTTTGTTTTGTTTTGTTTTTGATTTCCATAGTTACCATGAGGATCCATAGTCCATTTGCTATTAAGTGTTAACAGTGTAGGAATTTAAATCCATTGGGTATAGTTGTAAATCAAATCTGCTCACACTGCCCCCACTCACAGAGCACTTCAGAGTGCAGTCACCTTCTAAAGCACTTGCCTGCACATGTTGACTCAGGGATACTCACCACAATCGTGTGAAGTTAGTCAAAGCATCATGAGGAAACTGAGGCACAGAGAAGTTAAATAATTTCAGTGAAGGCCAAACAACAAATAGATAGCAGAGTTGGGATTTAAATCAAGCCACCTGGCTTGGTGGACCAAGGTCCACTTGGTTCACCACAGTGCTAAGACGCAATTTAAACTTGCACGTTAGTTTAAATGAACTAAGTTCGTCTTCTTTCTATTTGTTAAAGTGGTGACAGGTTGGTTTGAGAGAGAGCATGGGGATAGAAATAGGTCCTGCCTGGAAACTCCTGGTGTAGTCCCTACAAGTTCAGACTGGCCAGAGGAATCCAGTATAGACTGATGAGGCTACACACAAGTGCATGAGAAGGCTCCTAAGGGCAGGGCAGGAGTGTAATCAGCGGAGCTCTGATTACCACTGTGAATGGGGTATATCGCTGACTTAGCCTCTTCTATCTGTTCCTCATTCCTAAGATGGATAATTCCATCAAGCTCACTTCAGCATCTATCAAACCAGAATCCCCTAATAGATACAGTGGGCAGCCCCACCAGCTGGGGGAGTCCCTAGGATCCAGAGAGGGCAGCTCTTCTACATCAGAGATTCAATGTTTGGTTTCATCAGTTCTAAGTTGGTGAATATAAAATGGACGGTGCATTTGGAAGGTACACACAAGCTAAACAGAATTACCACATGACTCAGTATATACCCAAAAGAATTGAAAGCAGGGACTCAAACTTGTGCACCAATATTCCCAGCAGCATATGCACAATTGCCAAAAACTGGAAACAACCCAAATGTCCAGCAACAGATGAATGGATAAACAACACGTGGTCTATCCACACAATGGAATGTAATTCAGCCATAAAAAGGAATGAAGTTTTGATATATAGATGAATCCTGAAAACATACTGAGTGAAATTAGTTAAACATGAAAGGACACATGCTATATGATTCCCTTTATGAGGTACTAAATTAATGGGAACAGGAAGTAGAATAGAAATCACTAGTGTCTGAGGGGAAGGAAAATGAGACATTACTATTTAATGAGTACAGAGTTACCATTTGGGATGATAGTTCTAGACATGGACAGTGGTGACAGGTGACAGTGTGAATGTGCTTAATGTCAATGAACTCTACACTTAAAAATTGTTAGAATGGTAAATTTTGTTCTATGTATATATTACCACAATAAAAATAAAATATATTTTTTAAATGAGAAATGTCTAGGACCTCTGCAAGAGACTGCCAGTTGCCTAGCCAAGATCCGTTCACTGGATTTTGATTTGTTGGGGTCAGCAATGAGCCCAGCTAAAAATCTGTTTCCCAGGTCCCCTGCAGGTAAGGGTGGCCATATGGCTGTAAACCATACAATGAGATGTAAGCTCCCTGAACTGAGTGGGGTTTGGGGGATCGTTCACTGAAAGGTAGTGAGAGACACCAGTTCACCTTTTTGCCCCTGACACCTACTACCTTCCTTCAGCATGGAATGTGGGCACAGTGGCTAGAGCTCCAGCAGCCAAGTAGAAGCTATGAAGGGGCCTGGAGGATGAAAGTCGGCACTAGGGAGGCAGAGCAGAAAGAAAGAAGGAGACGGAGACACCAAGGACACATGGATCTGCTGTGACTTGTTCTTATCTCTGGACTTCATGTTTTTATGGAGGAAAAGAACTCATCTCTGCTTTACACCAGTGCTTCCCAGGTTTCTGCTACCTGCTGCTGAACACAGCTCCTAACACACTCAGCACACTAATCCCCGTGGTCGATATTGCTGCCATTGGTTTTATTATCAAGAAAGCAATACCCAGGCCAGGTGGCTTGACAATGTCAGAAACACTTAGGGAACTGAAGATGGAAAATGAGGTATCCTCAGGCCTAATTGATATTCACCTGAAGCTGGGGGGTCTGGGGAAACATCCCTGCCTGTCGCAGTGCCACAGATGCCATCATAAAAAATGGAGACATCATTGCATGTCCCTGAGGCAGCCATGTTGATTGATGTGCTTCCTTCTCAGCAAGCTCAAATGGGAAGAGTTTGCTCCCCAGAGAAGAGGGCTGGGAGGTGTCCCACCCATTCCCTGCTAGATTCAAAGGGAAGAAAAGTTTTCTGTAATCTCATTGCACAAGTTAGAACCATAATAACTCACCAGGATGGACTGGCTGGCTCATCATCTGGGTGAGTCATTGTCCCACTTCCCAAGTCCTTGACTTCCTCTGCTTCCTTGGCCTTTGCCTGCACTCCACCCCATGCCAACAACTTCCTGATGCACCCATGCCCTGGACCTTGTCAGCCCAGGAACTGCTCCAGCAGAATCCTGCTATCTGACCTTCCATTGTTCAGTTGCTCCACCCTCCTCTTCAACTTCCTACTCCCTCTATTTCTGCTCTTTGGCCTCATTGTGATGGTCTGTCCCATGGGATTATACATTGACTTGAGAAAGTTCAGCACTAGCTATCAATATTTTAGAGGCATGTGTCCCTGGACCTGGCAATTCCATTCATTGGCATTTATCCTGTAGATACCTGGAGTGTGCTCAGTAACATACATACAAGAATAATTTGTTCAGGAAAAAAAAAAACTTTAGAAAACAACATAACAAAGGACTCATTAAAGAAATTATGTTACATTCAGAAAATTGAATGATATACATCCATTTTTAAAAATTGAGGCAAACCTAGGTACAGCAATATGAAAAGTTCCCCAAGATATATTTATAAAAGGTCAAAATAAATGAATAATATCACATATATGTATATTTGTAAATACATATACAGACATGGAGACAAACATATGCACACATATATATACCTATACCTTTAATATACATATACAAAATACAATATTATTCCTATAATACAAACACATACATACACCCCCACACACAATTCCTATTATAATATTTTTAAAGAATATATCAGAAACTAGCAACAGAAGGAGACAGAGATGGATATTCTTTTGTTCTTGAATTTTAAACTATGTGCTAGTATTACCTGTCAAACTCATTTTCAAAAGGGTCTTCACCCTACTTGTCAGCTCCTCACAGCTTCACAGACTGTCAGATCCAGCTGCAAACACCTGGACAATCTGAAGTAGACACTGCTGACCCAGCCTTGCCGCCCCCAGGTGATACATTCCAGGAGGCACCAGGCTTCCAACAACGGCATCTTTTTGCCTAAAGCCATTTTCTGGCCACCAGAATCCATACCACTTTCGCAGGTAACAGCTCTCAGCCCCTGAAGCAGTCCTAACCAAAGGTAGATGAGAACTGGTGCACGCTGCTGTGCCCTGGGCCCCTGAGAGGGTAGATTCTGAGTGTATTTCAGACACTGGTTCTCAGAGTGTCAGTAAACGAAGCTCCAGGCATGGTCAGTGCACACCCTTTGTTGACTTCTTTCCCTCCCTGTCTCACACCCCCTCTCTCTTATAAGCTCTTTTCTGGGAGTATTCACTGCCTAGTAAACTTTTTGCTCTACAACTCTTTGGACCAAGGTCTTCATTCAGGAATCCCAAACGAAGATGCACTCTCTCTGACTGTCCATTTCTCTTGACCATCTTGCACCTCCATGGCAAGACTTCAGCTACTCCTACCCAACAGTCCAGTGCCCACAGAGATAATCATGGAACTATACCTATGGATTCTCCCCCGATTTAGCACTGCCTCAGTGCTGCTTATAATTCTTTTTTTTTTAATTTGTTCTAATTGGTTATACATGGCAGTAGAATGCATTTTTGACACATTGTACACAAATGGAACATAACTTCTCATTCCTCTGGCTGTACATGGTGCTGAGTCACACCAGTAGTGTAATCATACCTGTATATAGATTAATAATGTCTGTCTCATTCTACCATCCTTCCCATCTCCACCACCCCACCCATCTCCTCACTCCCCTCTGCATAATACAAAGTTCCTTCATTCTTCCCTACCCAACCCTGACTATGGTCCGCATCCGCTTATCAGAGAAAACATTCAGCCTTTGACTTTTTGGGATTGGCTTATTTCACTTGGCATGATAGTCTCCAGTTCCATCCACTTACCTGCAAATGCCATAATTTCATTATTCTTTAAGGCTGAGTAATACTCCATTGTGTATATGTATCATGTTTTATTTATCCATTCATCTGTTGAAGGGTATCTAGGTTGGTTTCACAGTTTAGCTATTGTGAATTGAGCTGCTATAAACATTGATGTGGCTACATCACTATAGTATGCCGATTTTAAGTCTTTGGAATATAGACCAAGAAGTGGGATAGCTGGGTCAAATGGTGGTTTCATTCCAAGTTTTCTGAGGAATCTCCAAACTACTTTCCAGAGTGGCTATACCAATCTGCAGTCCCACCAGCAATGTATGAGTGTACCTTTTTCCCTACATCCTCACCAACACTTATTATTGCTTATATTCTTAATAATTAGCATTCTGACTGGTCTGATATTAAATCTTAGGGTAGTTTTGATTTGCATTTCTCTAATTGCAAGAGATGATGAACATTTTTTCATATGTTTGTTGATCAGTTGTATTTCTTCTTCTGTGAAGTGTCTGTTCAGTTCCTTAGCCCATTTATTGATTGGGTTATTTGTTTTTTGGTGTTAAGGTTTTTGAGTTCTTTATATATCCTGGAGATTGGTGCTCTATCTGAGGTGCATGTGGTAAAGATTTTCTCCCAATCTGTAGGCTCCCTATTCCCATTATTGATTCCTTCCTTTGCTGAGAAGCAGCTTTTTAGTCTGAACCCATCCTATTTATTGATTCTTAATTTTACTTCGTGTGCTTTAGGAGTCTTGTTAAGGAAGTCAGGTCCTAAGCTGACATGATGAAGATTTGGGCTTACTTTTTCTTCTATTAGGTGCAGGGTCTCTGTTCTAGTGCCTAAGTCTTTGATCCACTTTGAGTTGATTTTTGTTCAGAGAGATAGAGATTTATCTTCATTTTGTTACATGTGGATTTTCAGTTTTTCCAGCACCTTTGTTGAATAGGCTATCTTTTCATGTATGTTTTTGGCACCTTTGTCTAGTATGAAATAATCATATTTATGTCAGTTTGTCTCTGTGTCTTCTATCTTGTCCCATGGTCTGCATGGTGCCAGTACCATGCTGGGTTTTTTGTTTGTTTGTTTTCCATGGCTCTGTAGTATAGTTTGATGTCTAGTATTGTGATGCCTCCCGTTTCACTCTTCATACTAAGTATTGCTTTGGCTCTTCTGGGTCTCTTATTTTCCAAATGAATTTCACAATTACCTCTTCTAGTTCTATGAAGAATGTCCTTGGGATTTTAATAGGAATTGCATTGAATGTGTATAACACTTTTGATAGTATGGCCAATTTGACAATATTAATTCTGCCTCTCTAGGAGCTTGGGAGGTCTCTCCATTTTCTAAGGTCTTCTTTCTTTCTTTAGTGTTCTGTAGTTTTTGTTGTAGAGGTCTTTCACCTCTTGTGTTAGGTTTGATTCCCAAGTTGTTGGGTTTTTGGGGGTTTTTTTGAGGCTATTGTGAATGGGGTAGTTTTCCTAATTTCTCTTGGCAATGGATTCATCACTTATGTAGAGAAATGCATTTGATTTATGGGTATTGATTTTATATCCTGCTCCTTTGCTTAATTCATTTATGAGTTCTAGAAATTTTCTGGTGGAATTTTTTGGATCTTCTAAATACAGAATTATGTCATCATCAAATAGTGATAGTTTGAGTTCTTTTCCTATTTGTATCCCTTGAATTTCTTTCATCTGTCTGATGGCTCTGGCTAGAGTTTCAAGTTCAATGTTGAATAGAAGTGATGAAAGAGGGCATCCCTGTCTTGCTGCAGTTTTTAGAGGGAATGCTTTCAATTTCTCTCCATTTAAAATGACGTTGGCCTTGGGTTTAGCATAGATAGCTTTTACAATGTTGAACCTGCTTATAATTATTAATTATTCCTTTCTTCTTTCCCAGAAACAGCATCTTCACAGACACTCTCAAGCTCCAGCAAAGTGTTCTGTTCCCTCTTCCTCCTCAGAGTCACCACCCACTTCTCCAAGAAAGGAGAAGAGTCAAAGGTGATTCCTGATGATTTCCATATCTGCATCTATCTAAGTGTTCCATAAATGTGTGTTTATTGGATGGATAATTTCTCTTTGGCTTTTCTTTGTGTATAGCATGGAATTGCTCTGGACCCAGACCACCTGGCTCCACTATTTACCAGTCTTGCCAGAAAGACCTTGGTCAATTTACTTAGTCTTTCCAATCTGTAACAAAAAGATGGCAACAAAACCTATTTCAGATGGTAATTTAAAGACCAATTAAATCAATACATGTAAATTACACTGACCAGAACCTAAAATTATTTTAAATGCTCAATGAACATTAGTGTATTATTTTGTGTATTTTCCAAATGTTCTGTAATGAACACTAACAAATGTTTCTGAAACCAGGAAAAATGAGTATTATTGTATATATATGTGTACCTTCTTGGAAGGCAGTGGTGTCTCTCCCAGTCTGACTCCTCCATCTGTACCCACTAACTCAGCCACAGATTGGTCATAAAAAGACTGTGAACCATTAGTTGTTCCTTGTATTTTCATTCTTTCCTTTGCCATCAACCTCAAATATGCTTAGATATTTCTCATAAAAAAAAAAAAACCCAAAACTCCTGCTGTCATGTAAAGTTAACTCTTTCCTGTCCCATGCTGCCTATCTTTTCCACTCATGTTGTCCACCAAAATAAGACTTTCACCCCTACCATTCCAACAGACTTCTCTCCCAGAAGCCACCAATGATCCTAACCAAAAAAAAAATTACTCAAAGGAGTTCTCTTCTGCCGAATCTCTATAGCATTTGACAGTGTCAGTGACTACCTCCCTAAGCTGATTACTTCATTGTAACTTATTGAGCATTTGCTATACCTGCCATATTATGGACTGTTTAGGAGCCACGAGGACGAATGTTAAAGACCTTCTTATATTGGGTTCTTTAGGATGCAGAGCCAGGGACAGGGGTCAACTGTAAGTAACTCACCTGGGAAATGACCCCTGGAAACACTAGAATGGGAGTCAGGAAGTGGACAGATGGGATGAAAGAAGCCAGTAGAGGTACATTCATGAGCACAATGGGTAACTTGGCTTAGTCCTGATGGGGACATCTCTGCAATGGCAGATGGCAAACCTCGACACTCACCCCAACAAGGTGAGGAATCAGGTATTCCTCCACCACTCTCACCTGTCATTAGCTTCCTAGCACTGCCAGCCTCCTTCATGTAAGGGCAAGTGTGCTAAAGGAAGCCTCAGACAGAAAATTGCAGATGCTTGCAGGGAAAAGCTGCTAGTATCTATGGTAACAGGAGACATGTCAGGAGCACTGGCAGATTCTGCTCTGGAGACCAGCAAGGGTTTTTTCCCCCCTGAGGAGATTACAGAGACAAATAAACTGCAAAAAAAATATGAGCAATATAATTTCAGACAGGGTCCAGTGTTGTGAACAAGATGAAATCCCGTGATGTGAGAGCAGTTGGGTGTGTGTTTTATGGGTTGAACTGTGCCCCTCCCCCATTTGTTGAAGTCCTAGCCTCCAAGATCGCTTTATAGAATCAATCAAGTTAATGTGAAATCACTAGGCTGGGCCTTACTTCAACATGGCTGGTGTCCTTATAAAAAGGGGAAATTTGGACACAGAGATGCATACAGAGGGAAGACCCTGTGATGAGACAAAGGGAGAAGCCAGCCAGGTGCAAACCAAGGAGAGAACCTAGAACAGATTCCCTCACGGCCCTCAGAAGGAACCAAGCCCACCAACACCTTGACCTCAGATCTGTGAGACAGCTAACTTCTGAAGTTTAAACCACCTAGTCATTGCTGAGATGTCCCCATCAGGACTGAGCCAAGTTTCCTACTGTGCTCACGTACCTCTGCAGTACTTTGTTACAATAGTGCCAGGAAACTGATGCCCTGGGTTGTTTGCTAAGAGGGTGGGTGGTAAGTGAAGTCTAGGCAGTGAGGGGACAAGATCAGAAACAGGGAGACCCCTGAGGAGCCCATTGCAGTTACTTGTCCAGGACAGCAGTGTTGGTGTCTTGTGTGGTGAGTCTGTGGGACGATGCCAGGGGAATTGGAAAGAAGTGAACACATTCAAATTAAAATGAGCTGAGCCGATCAGACTTGCTGATGTGGGGTAGGAGGGTGATGAAAAAGATACCTGTGTGCTTCCTTGAGCGTCTGGGTGGATGGGAGCCAATGACTGCGATGGATCAGGAAGCCCAATAGAAGACAAGGTTGAGGGCAAGAAGGGAGGAGAATTCTCTTCCCTTGGCTTTCAGAATACTGCCTTCCACTGATTTTCTTTTTCCCTTCTCTGCCTCTTCCTTCTGTGCTTTCTCTTGCCTCCTCTTCCTCTATCCACAGAAATGTTGGCATTTCATATTCCTTTTTTCTTGCTGTCCACACTCTCCCTAGGTGATTACATCCATCCCCAAGATTAATACCACCTGCATGCATCACTACCAAATATGCATGCTCAGCCCCACCTCTCTCCAGAGTTCCAGAACTGTTTTCAACTATCTTGTAGATTTCACACCGGGAAATTCAAACCAAGCACCCAGGCCTCTCTGAGTCCAGCTTGGTCAGTCCCACTCTCAAATCTACCCAACCTCTGGGCTCTCCAGCACTGCTAGTGGATCAGTCATCCATCTGACCTCCTCCCACTTCCACTCCACATTTTTCCTCAGACCCTGTGATTGTTAAATATGAGATCTGAGAACTACCACCATATAGAATAAGCAGAGGAGAGGTTTAGGAATTCAGATTTTTAAATAGCATTAATGACATAGAAAATCCTGTTTTCAAGACATTATTCTGAAGTTATGTGAAATATTATAAGGTTATCTGAGTTACTCATTGGGATATTTGCTTGATGAAAACACAAATTTCCTAGAGGAAAATAGAGGAGAAAAATTTTCCCGAGCCAGAAATCAGGAACCAAACATTTATATATTTGTTTTTTCACTTCTTTGCCACTTGTTCTAAGTCGTTTGCTATCTCTGTGTCTCAGTTTTCTAATCTGTCAAATGGCTGTAAAAATCAATACCATCCCGACTCAACTCACAGGGATGTTTTACTATAAAGGGAAAAAGAATATTGTCTTCAAAAGTGGTAGAGAGGAAATGGACAGAATCAAACAAAATATCAAAAGAACAATCCATCATGATCAGGGAGGATTTATCCCAGAAGTAAAAAGTTTAGTATTACTCACCACATTAACATATCAAAGAAAAGAAGTCATACAATCAAGGAAGATGACCAAATCCCATTTGAAAAGAATTGGCATGAATTTATGATAAAAGAAAAATTCATCAAATCAAACATCTTTCTTTTAATTTCTGGCTTGCTCAGTTAGTATATGATTTACGTTTCTCATAGACATTGTTATAAGGTAGAGTTTCAAAAGCCTATGCTTTTGAAAACGATTTTCAATTTATAATAAAAGCAACAAAAAATGCTTTAGGGTGATCACAAGCATAAAGGGAAAGAATATGAAAGAGCTTTATTATTTGAAACTATTCTAAAGGCTTGTACTTGTTGCACTAGTTTCTTTTGATGCATATTATTGGTCACAGCCTTAATTTATTAGTTCATAGTCTTGAATCAGAAATGCAGTCTCCAACAAAAATGGGGTAAAAGAACAGTGGCTCTGGAGGAAGGGCTGAGCTCAGCAGTGTAGAAGCAGGGACAGAAAATTAATTTGATTTTTTTTTTAAAGGAAATTGACTGCAGACATTCCTCTCTCTTTCTAACAACTCAAACTGACTATAATTGGAACACAAAGACCAGTCATTCAGCTCTCCCACCCCTGGCCTTTCCTGCTGCTCCACACCATGGAATGAATGCTGGCAGCCCTGAATCATTCCAAGTCACTGGTAATGCACTGCAGTCAGCAGAGCTTGTATTTATGTCTACTTTCTTCAGTGTAAAAGGGAGAATCACAGAGCATTATTATTGAAAGGGCCTGAGCAATCCTGTCTAGACCAGTGGTTTTCAACTCTGACTGCATATTAGAATAAAGACAGGCCTTTTAAAAAAGTTAATGATGCTCAGGCCTCAGCTTCAAAGAGTCAAATTTAGTTGGTCTGGTAAGAGGCCCTGGCTTTCCTAATTTTGAAAAACTCCCCCAGGTGATTTTAACATAAATAACCACAGCTAGAAACCACTACTTCTGCTTAGTCTTTTCATTAAATGAGCAAATGAGGACACAGAATGGCCAGGTAGGTAACGGCAGATCACATTACTTTACAGGGAACTCCTGTGCTAAGACAAGTTTTTCAAAACTTGGAAATAAGGTGAAATGATGACACAATGCCTTAATAAAACACTTAATGAAACATAAGCCTACACAAGAGCCATCTGACTCCCCAGGGAAAGTAATTTGTATTTTTCTTGTTATTACCATTAATTAAAGTCCAGATATTTTTGTCTGGAGAGCTTAGATGTTAACATGTGGGAAAAGAATACAATCTGATGCAAGCAAGTATTTATATACTAGAAATAAAAACTGCTTTTGTTCTACTGGAGATGATAAACCCAGAGTTTATGATTCTATTGCCCCGTGGGAACATTAACCAGTTTTATATCTAATTTAGCAATCTTATTCCAGAAAATGTTTCTATTCCCTCCCTCTACACATATCCTCCTTCCCTCTTTCTAAAAGGTCACTGCCTTATCTTTCTCCCACCTTCCTTTGGCTCTACCATCCTCCTAGTTACCTCATTAATGACTAAGAAAACTTTTGACACTTGGTTCCTAAGTATTTATATGAAAATCATGAGTATAAAATTACAGGCACTGTGTCTTAACACTTGAAAATGATGTAAATTTTAGTAGGGCATCTTAAACCATTTTGAAAGCTTTAACTGATCATTCAAGATGTAATTTACTCTGTTCTCCAAATATATTACTCATCAACCACATTCAGAAGCCAAAAGCTCCAGACTTTCCCTTCAGGCAAAGTGGAGTAATAAAGACCTAGTTGACCCTCCCTCTTTAAAATAACTAAAAGCTAAATGGTCAAAATATATGAAGCTATAGTGAATATTAGGCCCTGGGAGCACAACCAAGTGATCTGTTGAGGAGTAACAAATGAAACGAGCACTAAGATGTCCCCAGGTTACCACCTAGAAAGTTCCCAAGCCACAGTATGAAGAGGAGGTGTCCTTGAGTTGAGGAGGAAACCAAGGCAGTTAGAGTTCTTGGGGATAGAATATCATAGAGTACAGAACTGCACAAGGAGAGCTCCAGACATCTGAGAGGGCATCCCTGGAAGTCCGGATCTGACCAGGATATACATGGAAGGAAACTACTTGAGGCTGCGGTAGGATCAGAGGGAATGATACTCGTTGCTCACACCTGGATGGAAATGACTCCTCTTCCTGTTAGCCAGAATGGAAAACCAAATATTTCATGGTCTATTGGGTATGGAGTACATAGTGAAGAAAAATCATTCCTGAAGTCTTCTGTGATTCCAATTAACAAAGTTTAAAAGCAAAGCTCAAAAGAATCAAACTGTTTCCAAACAACTACATCCTAGAACCAACATTAAAAATATTTATGGAAACATAAAAATAACCTACACACAATAAAGTAAAATTTAAAATGTCTTGGTATTCAATCCAGAATTACCAAGCATGCAAAAAAAAGGAAGCAAATGCAATGAAAAGATACATCGATCAATAGAAACAGACCCAGAAATGACAGAAATGTTAGAATTGGTAACCAAGGACATTCAAAACTTATAGTAATTATAACTATATTCTCTATGTTCAAGAAGGTGGATGGAAGATGAAACATGTTCAAAAGAGATGTGAAGTATATTTTTAAATGACCCAGATAGAACTTCTAGAGAATGAAAACTAGAATGTCTGACATTTAATATATTCTGAGTAGGATAAACAGTGAATTAAATACTAAATAAAACAGAACTAGGGAACTTGAAGGCAGAGCAACAGAAACCATCCACAATGAAGAAAAAAAGACTGAAAAAAAAGCAAATGCACAGACCATCAGAGACTTTCAAGTGGTTCAACATACATGTACCTCTGGAGAAATGAAGTTCCTGATGGAAAATGGGAGACAGGAAAAATATTTGAAAGAACATTGGCTTAATTAATTGTTTTCTAAATTTGATCCAAGATTCTCAACCAACCCCAAGCATAGCAAACAAGAAGAAAATTTAATTAAGACACAGTGCAATTAAATTGTTCACAATAAAGAGAAAATGTTCAAAGCACCCAGAGGGGAAAAAAAACCATGAAGTTGTGCTGTCTTCCCTTGTTACAGAGTGTGTGAGAATTACAAACCACCACGCATATTGAACCAACTTGAAAGGGGAAAAAAGGTCCTTTAATGAGCATGCCAGGCAAGCAGTGGCTGGGAGCAGGCTAATGCCTCAAGGAACTCCCAGCACCTGAATTTTGGAAGTATGGAGTTTATAAAGGCAAAAACCTCAAAAACAATTGAGGCACATGTACGTCAGAAAGGAGACTGATATTTTGATTAGATGAGGGAATTGTTTTGATTGGACGTTTCAGAGTCATTTTGTTATACATCAGGGCCACTGTCAACAAAGATACAGTACAGTATCAGGAGGCTGAAAAGAAAACATTATAAGCAAGCATACAATGGAGTCAGGTCAGAACAAAATGGCGTTACTTTGGTTCTTTCCCATTTCACAAGGTCCAATTCCATATACCCCAGTCTTGGGTAAACCACAGGGGTGAGAACCTATGGGCCTAAAAAATATGTCTTCATCTCTCACATAGAGTTCCAAATGCAAACAGAATTTCTAATGTATATTATGAATATTTTCCTTATTTATTAATGTTTCTCTTTATCAGGGCAAGAACTGGGATGAAACAACACATCAGATATCAATTGTAAGGGGTACCAAACACATATACACACATAAAAAAAATCTTAATAATTAAATAATGTTTTTAAGAATCAGAATGAAAGCAAGAAAATCTTTGATTAACAAAATACTAAAACTGTGAATAAAGACAGGATGTGACCCTGGGTTTCCATTACTTACTAAAGCATCTCCTTTTTTGGAGAGATGGGGGGTTCTAGGAATTGAACCCAGGGGCCCTTAACCATTGAGCCACAACCACATCCCCAGCTCCTTTTTTCATTTTTATTTTGAGACAGGGTCTCACTAAGTTGCTTAAGGCCCCACTAAGTTGCTGAGGCTGGTTTTGAACTTGGGATTCTCCTGTCTCCACCTCAAGTTGCTGAGGTTTACAGGTGTTGCACCACCACACCGGCTTCCTTCTTTCTTAATAGTTCAAATTTTCTTAATTTTCCCCTTCCCTGAAGTCATAAGGAATTATCTTCTTGAAGTCCAGATTATGTTCCTTTTTAAAATTATGGCTTCTGTGCTAGATTGGTTTATGAAAGAATCAAAATCTTTTAATAAGGTGTCCCTAATGAAATGGATAAACAAGAGTAACGCAAAATTTTACTTGTTAGCAAAAAGTAGAGTTTTTTTGTCAATTAAGTGCACAGAGATGTTGCAACAGGGCTATTGTGTTGCCATGGTTGCAAGTTTGCCTTGGCATTTTCACTAGGAAACATGTGGCCTGAACATTCCTCCCACTTTTCACATCTGCCCACGTGCTCCAGACAGGGACTTGGTAAACTGGCTTTTAGCCCTAACCTCCTCCACCACCCCGGGGGATGCAGATTTTTTGGCCCATTTTCAAAAACCCTAAGCTCTCCGAGATGTGAAGTTAGGCCTGGCTCCAACTCAGGATGCACACTGTCAAACCACAGGGTGCTGATCAGCTTCCTTCCTGAGGCTCCATAACCCTTTACCTCTCTTGGCATGATACATATACATGAGATCACCATGAGATAGTTCATTTAGTAATTGAGCTCTTTCAAATGCATTTTGAAATAAATTTAATCACCCAAGAAGTTACACAACTTGGAAATTCTGGTGTTTTTCTTAAAGCAATTTTTGCAAAATATTTTTTGCAAACTGAGAATGACCTCTTCGTGATTCTTCTTCTGAGTTTTAGACATTTCTATATCTTTCTTTAAAAATATATTTTAGTTATAGGTGGACACAAATATGTTTATTTTATTTATTCATTTTTATGTGGTGCTGAGGATCAAACCCACTGCCTCACATGTGCTTGGGAAGCACATAACTCTGAGCTACAGTCCCAGCCCTGACATTTGTGTATCTTTTCTCTCTTCTCTCTTCCTCTCCCCTCCCCTTTGTCTCATCCTTTCCTCTCCTCCCCTGACCAATTTTCTCGTAACACTCACACACATCATCCAAGCTTATCTCTCTGAAATTTGAACCTCACATCTGATCACGGACACATCTCCTAATAAGTAAAGAGGAAGTAGGCAAAACAGTGCTGAGTATTGGGCCTGCTAAGGATCTGCTCAGGGGCAGCAACTGAAACTAGTTATCCTCAAGCATGGGAAGAAGTACTAGCGGTGACCTTAGTTCAGGCCCTTATATCTTCTAACTGGTCCCTGTTCTTGCATCTCGTCCCCAGCTTCTCTCCATATTCCAACCCAAATGATCCTTCTAAGCAGCAGTTCTGCCTGCATCATGCCTCTGCCTGGATCCTGCAGCAGTTCCCCGTCATCAGTGAGAGGATGCCCACACTCCTTAAAACAGCATCATGAGGCTCCTAGTGATCTGGATCCTGCCTCCCACTCTGACCTGATTTCTCACCATTCATGTACCTCCCATCCCTGAAAACACACACACACACACACACACACACACACACACACACCACTCCTTAATCCAGCCACACCAAGCTCCGCATCTCCCAGCCCCCTTAATCTACCATGTTATGCCACCATACAAGGTTTTCTCAACCTGGGACCCATTCTCCCTTGTCCCTCATCACAGTCCAATGGTACAAAATTTAAAGAGAGTTTCAAGGCTAATCTTTTATCCTTAAAGAGAACACATAGCACTCTGTCTCATACCTTCCATCATTGCTGATCTTTGAGGCCAAATATATTTATGATTAGTCTGACTGTGAATTGGGGATCTGTACAGTGTGGTTTCATGATGTCAGATGCCAGCCAGGAAACTGAACACTTAAGTCAGTGATCCACATGTTTAAAAAATATTTGAATGCTTGGCATTGTGTAGCTCTGGTCTGAAAAGAAATGAGTAATTTGTGAGTCCTTGGGTTCCACTCCCTGAAATCTTTCAAATATGTCCTTGCTCTCCCTGGCTCTCCTGCAGTGACCATGTGGCATCACCCACATCCCCAGGCTCTGTACAAAATGCTTTTTATGTGCAAAAGCAGCACAAATTCAGACTGCCTGAGCCATGGGCAAGTGTGTGGTGAGCCCTGATGCATGGTCTGCTGCTTCACTGGGACACCTGAATTGATCTAATCCTAATGTATGAGGATTGTGATGTAGGAAGAGCACAAGACTGCAGGTGACAAGCAACATGCATTTCAATTTCCCCTCTGCCTCTGCCTCTGCCTCTGTCACGTGACCTTAAACAGGTCATTTTTTCTCTCTGTGTCTCAGTTTCCTCATGAAAAACTAGTGAGTTTCTCCAACTGGTACCCCAGGCTGCCTATATTGGAATCACCAGAGCTGTTGTTCAGTAATATGGCCACCTGGGCTTCTCTCCTGTCCCACTGAATCACACTATAGCAGGAAAGTGAGGAGGGAGTTCAGAGAGTAGGACAGATCCAGAGTCAGCATTGTTAATAACTTCTAAGGTAAGTCTTACACTTAACCAAGATCTGGAATCTGCTGGACAGATGATCTCTTAAGCACTGGCTACCAAGTGCCACATGGTGAGAGGCATGAGGGACCCCCCTGGGTTTTTTGTAGGGGCATTAATCCCCTACATGCAAGTTCTGCCCTCAAGACCTGCTTACCTCTGACAGGCCCCACCTCTAAATGCCACACTGGAGAGCAGATTTGAATTTGACATACCATTCAATCTGTAGCAACTTTCCAAATCCTGAATTTCTATTTGGTTCTTCTTTTATAATTTCTAACTCTTTAGTTATAGTCTTGTATTTGGCAAGCCATAATTCAATACTATGTTTTATTCTTTAGACATGGTTCCCTTTAGTTGTTTGAACACATATTTGTGATAACTAATTTATAATTTGTACAGTAAGGATAACATCTGAGCTTCATTAAGGGCAGTTTCATTCAATGGCCTTTTTCCTGTGTGTGGGCCACACTTTCACATTTCTTTACATGTCTGAAAGGTTTTCAAAAGATGAATCTTTTAAATAATAAAATGTGTCAGCTCTGAAAATCAGATGCCACTCCTTTCCCGGTGTCTGTCATTGTTGTCCTTTGTTGTTGTTTTCATTGCTGTTATATTTTAAAATGATGTTCCTGGGCTAATTCTGTCCGGACTATATTCTCTGTCCTACACAGGATGGGAGTCCATACTTGGCTAGCTTAGAAGTCAGCCAGTAATGCACAGAGATGCCCTTAAACACTTCCAACCAATGAGCCTCCTGCCTTTGCCTATAAGCTGTGTATGCTGGGCAAACCTTCAACACCTGGCAGGCCATTTCCAACTCTGCCTTTGCCTTCACTTCCTGCTTGTGCAGAGCCTAGGGTCAACCCAGTGTGAGAGCTTAGGGCCTCATAGGCCTTTCTTGAACATATCACAGCCCTGAACTTGCAGGTGGACTTGCAGAAACACGTAGAGCTTTTCAAAACTTCCTGTAGACATTGAACTTGCCAGTTTTTCCCCTAAGTTTTGTGGTCAGCCTCTCATTAGCCCCAGCTGGTATAATACAGTTTGGCTAATACAATGTTAATTTCTTTTTGTTTATTTTGATAGATGCCCTGTGGGTAAAGTGTTTGCACAGAGCAAACTCTAGGACAAGTTAAACAAGGCTCAGACCTGAAAGATTTTCAGTGAGATGCCCAAAGGTTGAACAGTGACAGTTCTCTGGGGATGGAGCTTTGGGGAGCTCTCAACTTGCTCTGCATCCTCAAGTGGCCTCTAGGTTGCTATTTTCATAGCTACCACAGTTTCAAAGCTGTTGATTTATAAATCCTCCTGAAGCTGTGTGTGTAGGATGGGAATCCATTTGGAATATCACAAGTCTTGTTCTTACTGAGAGAGATTCAGCCATTTTTCTTAAATAAACACTCCTCAAATTGTTGCAAGTTTTTAATTAATTCCCAGAGTTCTGAAAATGTTGATTTTGACAGTTCTAGCTGCTTCTATGGAGGAGCTGCCTTTTGGAAATCAAAGAGAAAAAATGTGATTTTTTCTTAACCTTCATAAATTCATTGCTGAGACGGACTCCTCGGCAATGAAAGATAGAGAAACAAAAGAAAAGCAAGTGTGTGCTGTTAGGAACCTGTGTTAACTATATTTCCATAAGGAACAATGAATTTCAGAGAAATGACCAGACATAGGAAAAGCAGTCCCAGGCTTCCGAGGTGGGAAAAGTGTGGGAAGGTAACCATGTGGAAGAAGGTCTGCTCTCAGGTTCCTCTGGTACCAGGTCTCGGAGCTGATGAGCAAGCATTATGAAGAACTCACATCCAATCTTTAGGTGGGAAAAGGAGGGAGGAAGGTAGATAGACCTTTTGCCTCTGAGAATTTTTGTCCCACTTTTAGACAAATAGCAAGAAGGCAAAGCTTTCCTGAGTGCTAATTGTCTTCAGCTCAACAGCCCTTCATATTTGGGGAGGAATTTGATTTCTGTCAGAGGTCTTCATTTCATTATTCTAGAAGTTTCACACCTCCCCCCTCACCCCACACACAACTCGGTACTTGTTGGCTTTGTTTTTGTTTTACCTCTTGGCCTTCTCCAAATTCTACCTCACCTTGTGCTCCTGGGCAGTCCTCAACAGTGAGTGACTGATGCTAATCCTCCAAGTGGATGTTTCTGAAAAGAATTCTGGAAGCTTCTCAAAGGTCTTGGGAAAATCTAGTCACCATTGTTTAAGGTGAAAACCTCATAGTGCTCCCTTCTGTTAGCCTGCCTTCCTGCCCTGCCTCACTCTCCCACTCCTGCACTCCTGCTTCATAGGATCACCTCCCACATAACCTACTGGCACCCAAGCTCCAGCTCTACTTCAGAAAGAACCCAAACTGAGACTGCTGTCAGCTCTAGTGAACTGTGTATAGCTGTGACACTCACAACTCCCCATAGTGCTTTGCTCCACCACATTTGCTGAATTTTAATCAACTCTGGATATACTAAATAAGCGTATGTAGCTCTCATCCGTACCCCAGCATAAAAGAGGAACAGGTTTTACAAAGAGGCGTTCTTAAACCCCATCATCTCTAGAACAGAAAAAGGACTACCAGCACAGATGTTGGGAGGAGAAAAACAGGTTATCTCCATTTCACAATCCTTCTGCTCCCTAACCTAGATTTTGAACCAGAAGAGCAGTCTCCCTTGCATTGAGTTCATCCTGCGACCAGTCATAATGATGATTCGGAGGCCACCAGCCACAGAAGCAGGGGTCACCATGATGCACTGCTGACCACACAAGGCACTTTGCAATCTCTTCTCTCCAACCATGGAAAACCTGGAAGATTCCCACTAACCAGCTACCCACAACGGGAGCATGCATCTGACGGCTTCGTCAGAAGCCAGAAGGCCACCATGTTTGTCGAAATTGAATTTAGATTTACATAAAGTACATGTAAGAATTCCAAATGTTCTTTTTAACTGTAAAATCTCACTCGCAGCATCCTTCCATCTGGAGATTCTTGTTGCTACTCCAAGTGGCCAAGAGATGCGCTAGCCATGGGGACACATGGTTACTGTTACCAGGTGCTCACAGAAAAATAACGGTTTCTGCCAAGAAGCCTAGCAACAGATCCTGGAATAATCTGACGGGTCCATGTCATCCCCTCACAGACAGGTAAGGGGTAACTCGCCTGCCAGCAGGGAACCTTTTAGTTATAGCTGAGTAGAGCTGTGACCAGTGTCACTGGTAGACTAGAGAAAACATAGGTCAAGTCCCTGATTCAAGGACCAAAATGCATCTTCCAATTTAAGGATTTAAAAGAAATTGCTTTTTAAAATACTAGAGAAGTACTGGATCTACTTTGTGGGCTAAGACACAGTTTTCTACGCTGTTTTTATAACTAGCATCCAGCACCCTGGGATGCCAGTTCCCGCTCACGACAATAATTGTGAAACCCTTTACCAAGAGCGGCTAACACTAGGTCGGACACCTAATAGGAGCAACAGGTTCTCGCTTGTAAGAAGTACCATGTGTCTGCAACTTCACATTGATTATTTCTTACCTTCAGATGTTCTGTAAGGTTCCCATTTTCCATGTGAGGCAACTGCCCTTCAGAGAGGTCAATCTGCCTGACTTAGTATGTAATAGTCAAATAAATGAGTAGTTGTATGAATGAATTAATGAAAATTAAAGAATGGATGAAATTAACTAATTGAATTAAACGGTAAGTTGGACTGTTCTAGACCTGGTCTGGTAATTACTGCTTCTGCTTTTGTCATAGTAGAAATGAAGTACTCTCCCCACCACATGCCCCTTCCTTTATTACCTTATGCCAGGCTGCTGTTTTCCTGATAATGAGTCCAAAATACAAATTTCAGAGCACTCTGGTATTTTCCCATCTGAAATGTCTTATGGTTTTGCTTTTTTACAGAGATCTTTGACCCAACTAAAGATAACTTGTATTTCTGCCCTTAATATTCTACTGCTTACAAGTGATTTTAAACTTGAAATGCATTTGAATTTGAAAAAAGATGTCTTTTTTCATTATAAAAATAGTAAAATTCATTACAGAAAGATTGATCAGACAGAGAATAATAGAAATATCAATTTATAAATAAACATAATATCACTTTTGAAAAGAATAACCATTTGTTAGTGTTCTGGTGCACTGTACATCCTTCCCGGCTTCTTTCTATACATAGGTCTTTGCTGGGGTAGGGGAGGGCGGTGTATTTTTTTTCCCTATCATTCTTTCTCTTACCTGTTAGTCTTAAGAAAAGGTTTGGCTCTCCTATAGCCTTCTTTAACATCATCTTTAATGATGACACAAAGAAGATGCTTATTCATGAGTATCTTCAATCATTTGGGAAAGAATCTATATGTCCAATAATTAGAAATTAGTTACATATATCTACCTGAAAACATTGAGTGCAAGGTATTTTCAGAACTTAGGTTTATTTCTTTAGGAGGTGGAGATATGTATGTAAAATTCTTCACCCTAAAATTTATAAGCTCTTCGCTCTATTGCCTTCTGACTATTAAAAATCTCTTATTTACTTCCAACCATCCATTTGTCTCCTCGGCGTTCACTGTTTAGCTATTCTACGTTCACAAGTGCTTCAGCACGCAGCCGTGCGAGACAAGACGGCACATCCTGCCAAAGTCTCCAGCACCAGGGCCTTCCAAAGAAATGACAGTTTTCCTATGTTTATTGCAACAAGTTAAACAACACAGTTCAAAAACACATAAAGGCAAAGCTAATTACATCCCTCCCTTCCACTTCCATCCCCTGGGGTGCCCAATGGGAACAAGCCAGCATACATCCTTCCCCCTTTTTCCTCCTTACATAAAGAGGTATGTTGCAGCTTCTTATAGAAATGTTTCCAGATGAAATTACATGGTATTTGGAATTTGCTTTAATATTTTTAACTTAATGTAACTAACTCGAAATGGAGAACCTACATATAAATACACACATCCTTTTGCCTATATAGGATTTTATTTTGTGTGTTAGAATTTTTTCTTTAAATAAAGGAAAGGTTTTTATTTTGACTCAGGATTTCAGGGGTTTCAGTCCCTGGTCACTTGACCTTGCGCTTTGGGTCTGTGGCAGCCCAACACATCATGGCAGGAGCATGAGGTGAGGGTCTGTTGGCCTCATGGTGCAGGGGAGCAGACAGCAGGGGAGGAGGAGGGGTTGGTGCCAGTATCACTGCAAGTTCATGCTCTCAAAGACCTTTGAGACTTCTGGTGTCAGACCTTTTGACAACAGGGTGTGTTTTAACCTGCTTCTGTCTCCCATCTCCATGCTTGTTCCACCCGCACTGACCTGCTCTGCTCACTTACACCTATGTCAACAACCCGCGTGCACCTTGTGAAGTTCCGCATACATGCAGCCGTACCAGCATATATGTGCGCATTCACAGATTGTCAGACAGTGGGATTTGGGGCATCATTAACTTTACAAAAACGGGGCCTAGTACCCTCTCTCTGAATGTTACCTTCCTTCTTTGACGATACTCCATAGCAATCCTACCTCGTCAATTGTTCTCCTTCTTTCTATTGACTATACAATACTCCATGGTATGAATGAGCTCAGACTTCTTTCCTTATCTCCAGACATTCAGTTTGTTTCCAGGTTTCTGTCAGCACAATAATGCCACCGTGAGCACCTTGCGTATTCTTACCTACTGCTGCTCTCATTTCTATGACATCATTTCTCCAAAATGGGATTGCTGGGCCAAAGGGCATATGAATTTTTGGTTTTAAAAGATGTAAGGAAAGTGCTTCTTTGAAAAACTGTAAACCCTTACAAATTCAAGGGTAAGAATTTCCTTTGCCCATGTCTCCATGGACAGAGGCGTTCTCAAACCATCATACCAACTGTTGTTATTAGTTCCAAAGAGAGATCTCTTATTCCCAATTCAACTTGCATTTTGCGCTAGGTAGTTTGTATGTCTGTCTTCTCATGTTCTATTGACTTTTTAGAGTTACTCTTTTTGTTTTTTCTATGAATTGTACATATAAACCATGTGAAGGATGCGTTAATACTTTTTTTCCAACTCTTTACTCTTTTTTTTTTTTTTTTTTTTTTTTTTTTTATGGGGGCACTTTACCATTGAACTCTATTGCCAGCCTTTTTTCGAAATAGAGTCTCACTAAGTTCCTGAGGCTGGCCTCCAACTTGTGATCCTCCTATCTCAGCCTCCCAAATCATTGGGATCACTGGGTGCGCCACCGCACCCAACTATTTTTTCCAACTCTATCATTTGTCTTTTGAATTTGTTTACAGTATCTTTTCCTTGAGCAGAGGTTCTAAAAACTTTTAAAATGTCAAATGTTTCTGTCTTTTCTAGCTCTTCTGTTGCCTGCTAAGTTCAGAAGATCTCTCCTAACTTCCAAGTCATATTAGGTAAGTCTCCTGGATTTTTTCCTAACATTTTTACTGATTTAGATCTTTAATTCATCTGCAATTTATTTTAGTACACTGTGTGAGATAGTGACCTAACCTTATTTTCTCCAAGAGAAATAACTTGGACCCTTTTATCAAATAAGTTGTTCTTTTTTGCTGAATTGAAATATCATTTTTGTGGTATGTGCTATATTCTGTTTCACTGATTTATTCATCTATACCTATGCTAAAACCACATTGATTTGATTTCTGAAATTATAGTAAGTTCTAATATCTGGAAACAAGACCATTGCATAGTGGTGAAGCATACTGGCTTTGGAGTAAGACTACCTGAGTTTAAATCCCAGCTCTGACATGTTGTAGCTGCATAATCTTACAAGAGTAGTAACATTTCTAAGCTTCAATTTTCTAATCTATGAAATAGAAAAATAAAACCCACTTCATATGATTACATGAAGATTAACTAAGTTAATGTATACAAAATGCTTAGAACATTGCTCATTTAATAGTAGTTACTGGGACTGGGTTCCATCTCCAGTGCTGGAAAAGTCTTTTGCCTCTGTATTCTTAGGCATTTTATCAACTTTTTTGTTTATATGTAAGAGGAATCTTTTCTTCTCAATCCCATTTTTAAGTATTTATTGAAATATATAAGAAAGTTTTTTTTTCTTCTTTACCAATGTTTATATTTAGTTTTTCTGTTTTATTCCATATGCTAGTACTATAAGATAATATTAGGTGAAAATAATGATAGCTGGCATCCCTGTGTGGTGTTTTCTTTCAATTGAAAATGTTGGCAGATTGCAACTTGTAATTATATTTGATATTAGTTTTCAGAAAACAGACTCTATCTTATTTAAATAAACTCATTTCATTCCTATTGTATTTATAGTTTTTATTAGGAATAATTATCCAATGTGTAATCAAATGTCTTTTCAGTTTCTACTGATATGATCATTCATATTTTTTCAATTTATTAATCAAATAATTAGTGTTGGTAGAATCTTATTAATCAAATAATTAGTGTTGGTAGAATCTTAAGTCATTCTTGCAAATATAGAATAAATTCTATATGGGTATAATATATCATTGTTATGATAAATTCGTGGGTTCTAAATGATATTTTATTAGATCATTCCATCTATATTCATTAGTAAACTTTTTGTTTCATACTATATCAAGTTTTATTATTAATATTATGCTGGTAAGAATATTTCCATCATTTTCTATGGTCTGGAATAGTTACATAATATTTCTGCTATTTAAAGGCTAAATGGAATTCAGCTACAAAAACATCAGGTCCTAAAGCCTTTTCTTACACAGGAGGTCTGCAATCACCAACCCTGCATCTTCCATGGCAGCATTTCCTAAGTTCAGTGATGACAGCAATCAACCAAGGCTCTTTTCTTTTCTTTTTTTTTTTTTAAACAGTGCCTGTGCATGCTAGACAAGTGCTCTACCACTAAGCCACACCTCCAGCCCTTGACAAACAGAAATTATTAAGCCCCACTCTGAAGATTCTGATTCACGGGCTCTGGGATAGGGTCAGCTATCGAAATTTACAGCTTTAAGTACAAGTGATTCTTATCACAACTCTATAGTAAGGAGTCTAGTTAGGTTATCCAGTTAATATTGAGCCAATTTTATTTTGCTGGAAAATGGTTCATTTCTTCTAAGTTTTCTCATGTGTTGCTATTGAGTTTTAGATGGCATTGTCCTATAATTCTTTTACTTTCTGGCATTTCTGGAGTTACGTTCCCTTTCTCATTTGAAATATTAGATAACTTTGCTCTTTTTCCTTTAATTAAATCCTCAAGGGACTTATCTGTTTTTATTAACTTTTACAAAGAACCAGTTCTCAGATTTATTTAGCCTTTGTATCATTTTAAAATTCCTATTTTATTTCAGTGACTTTCTATATAAGTTTCCTCTGAGGTTGTAGACACACAGATAGGTTCGTGTGTTATGCACTGTGCTTTAACATTATACAGTTAAGTGGATATAGTTATCCAGGTTGATTGAACCATATATTTTAAGATTTCTTTTATGTCAGTGTTTTCTCCTCAATCTTCCCTTGTCTAGAGGTCTCTGGATTTTTTATTGTTTGTTTTAAAGATTTCCTCAAGTAAATTCCAAAGTTTTTGTTGTGTGGGGATTTTTTTTGTTTTTGTTTTGGGGAGGGATTGTTACTGGGGATTTAATCCAGGGGCGCTTTACCACTCAGCCACATCCCCAGTCCTTCTTATGTTTTATTTAGACACGGGATCTCACTAAGTTGCTAAGGGCCTCACTAATTGCTTAGGAGGCTGACTTTGAACTCCTGATCCTTCTGCCTCAACCTCCCAAATCACTGGAATTATAAGCATGTGCCACCACACCCGGGAAATTCCTAAGATTTTGTTAAGGTCTGCTCTGATTCTTTTATTTGCACTTCCTCTCTAAGGCTGTTGGCCCTGAGGTGTAGTGTGATTTTCCTTTGTAGATCTCTTGAAGATACTTTAGTAATGGAAGCCTGAAAGTGGAGGAAGCCTAGCAGTTTCTGATCCTAGGCCCCCTGCACTGAAGAAAAGGTTCCCAGTGCCCTACTGGGCAGTTGGGAGGATGTGGATCTTCCCCAGGGGCCAGCGGAGGGAACCATCCAGCATTCCCCCTCAGCTTCCTAGGGACCAAAAGAGACAGGTACGTCCATACTAACCACTGTCAGCCTTCTCCCTGAGTGCTTGGGGATATCCACAGACCAAGCCCTCCCCAGGCTACAAATCTTCCCCCAGACTTTATCTGGTTTCTATCTGACTTTAGGGTGTCTCTGGGACACCCTAAACAACAGGTCTCTTGTTCATGCCCTTCAGACCCCATCTGCCTCCCAGTCCGAGCTCCTAGTTATCCCCAGAGAGGTTTCAGGTTGGAGTTATTAGTGAAGAAAGGTGAAGAAAGGTGAGGCTTGTTGAACCATCAGCTTCCCAGTTCTGTGTTTTATATAGACCTTAATTATGCAAATACTGCAAAGATTTGAAGTTGTCATTCACTGATACAGTGTGTCCCTTTTTCAGACAGATCCCTTGTGTTCTCCAATTCTCCTCAGCCCAATTCCACCTCCCTAAAGAGCTACTGCTTGGTTGATGCACCAAGAAATCCAGCTCCAAAGGACCTGGTCCAGAAAACACCATCAACATTTATCTTTATTTATTTGAACACCCTTTGCCTGGGGGATAATTCTTCACCGTGTGTATCTTAAAGTGGAAGCTAAAAGAATCCAATAATTTGCCTCAGCCCTAGTCGATGAGGTAAAGGATATAGGTTTAGCCAATCAGAAGCTTTCATCAGGGATTTCAGCTCTTGTGGTGGTGACTCAAAGATCTAGATGTGGCTGATAGATTGTTCTTGTTGACAGCGCCCTGGGCCTGAGTCTGTGGTGATGACAGTGAAAGGTGGTGAACCTGGACATGCCTATCACAGCCAAGCCTCCTTGGTTCCTGTTGTCCAGACCCAGTTCTTCAGATCACCTGTGAGTTGCTGGCACGCTCTTTTTTATGCATCTGGGGTTGATTTCTGATTCCTAATGTTTGCAACCCAAATCCCTGATGGGTACAAGATACCAGAAACATTCTGAGTCTAGGAACTGCTTAGAGTGCTGTGTCAACCCAAATCAGCTTAGTTTGCAAAATCCTGGGTGGTAGGCTATGCTATGCTCGTGAATGTGGCTTCAGTCACTTCTATATAGTACCAGGTTTTCATCACCATCCCTTTAAATGCCACTGTACTCTCAGCACACTCATGTCCCAGTCACTGGGACCCCTGAAATGACCAGCATTATTATTTCATCATTATTATTTGTAGTACTGAGGATCCAACACGGGGCCTCATACATGCTAGGCATCTACCATCTACAGCCCCAGTCCACCAACTTTCTTCTTGAAAAGCAGCCAGATTAGGTCATAAAAGTGAGGAAATATAATAATGCATATGTTTTGTTCATATTTTTATTTTGAGATAAGAATCTCTTGATTTTGCAACAATATCCTCTGGGACATCATTGGCTTTAGTGCAAGAAAATATAAAATATTAAGATGATAAAAAATCAGGCTGAAACTGGGTAAAACAATCTGGCAGATATTATTAGTGGGTATCATATTGGAAATATTTTTATTTGGTCCACACATTTTTCTTTAGATTTAACCATTTTTGTTAAGGTTATAATTCATTTAGTCTTAACTCTCTTCTTTTTCTTCCCATATGCACTTAAGCTAAGGAAACAGTAAATACCCAGGAGATATTTCAGCACCAAAAGCATTGGTGCTGAAAAGTGAGGATTTGTTAATTTAGAAATTTCATATATGAAATCCTACATCATCACCCCAATACAAACCAACAGAGGTAGTTTTCCTAAAGATAGTTAATTTGATAAACGCACACACCATGCATTATATTTCTAAATTAATTACATTCCTTTAATAGACATGGATTATAGAACACCTAATTTCCCTCTGGTTTTGACCTTTAACCTCCATGACTTTTACTCTCTATTTAAATAAACAAATAATCAGGATAATGACCAACCTCTATCTCGGTCGACCTTACAAGATTGCCTTTAAGCTTTCTTTTTTCTTTTTTTTTTTTTTTTTTTGGTACTGAGGATTGAACCCAGGGGCACTCCACCACTGAGCCACATCCCCAGCCCTATTTTGTATTTTATTAGAGGCAGGGTCTCACTGAGTTGCTTAGGGCCTCACTAAGTTGTTGAGGCTGGCTTTGAACTCATGATCCTCCTGCCTCAGCTCCCAAGTGCTGGGATTACAGGCGTGCACCACCACACCCGGCTTGCCTTTAAGCTTTCTGGCCCAAATGTTAGAAAAAAGTTCATCCTCAAATTAAAGCAAACCATCAGGAACTGCCCATCATTTTTTTTCCCCTTGTAGAATTAATTTTACTGATGTAAACTTTGGCCTTGTGTCTTGGTCAGGTATTAAAGTATCTTGTAAGGAATGACCCTAGGAAAATTGTTCTTGTAACATACGTAAAGATGGTGTCAAAGACTATGTCATGGACATTATCCACTGACTGGTATTATGATTCATAAAAAATCACTATCGTCCCCTCATGAAGAGTGGCAGAATCCAGTGATGGCTGGCCTCAGTTGTCCTTCAGCCAAAGGGCAGTTGTGGGGATGATGGATTTTAACCCTCCCTACAATAGATGTTTGGAAATCATTACCTTAACCCCTAGGACAAAACCCAGAATGAAGTGCCAAACATTTACCTCCATGGAAAGGCCTCTGTGTGTGTTGTGGGGACAAAAGAAAGGACCCAAGGTAAATACACACATCCAAGTCAAAAAGGAGAGAGAGCAGAGCAGCTCAGCCCAGGAGAGAATACACCAAAGAACTGCTTTCCAATCCGAAGCCCTCCTGTCCTTGGCAATGGTGGGAAACCCAGGCTGCCTTCCTGCTTCTGCCAGGGGGCCTAAGGGAAAAGTTGCTTCTGACAATTATCATTAGTCTGAAAGTTTTCCCAACCCCACTTGTTGGCATCTTGGGACAGAAATAGGCGTTAGATTGATTTTTGCTTTTTAGCAACTGTTAAACCTGCAAACTGAAGTTCAGTCTGCTTGATGAAGATAAGAGAATTTTTGTATTCAATCTGAAATATGAACAATAAAAGGGATGATAATAATAACAAAGAACCTAAAAACCCAAGGCCAAATGTTCTCTCTGATATGCAGATGCTCACTCAATATGCAGAGGGGAGGGAGAAGTGGAGGTTCACCAGACTGGACAGTGGGGAATGGGGGATAGGGAGGAGGGATGGGAATGGGAAAGATGGTAGAATGAATTGGAAATAACTTTTCTATGTTCATATATGAATACAGGACCAGTGTAACTACACCATGTACAACCACAAGGATGGGACGTTATACTCCATGTACATATAATACGTCAAAATACACTCTACTGTTATATATAACTAGAAAGAATAAATAAATAAATAAATAAATAATAAATGTTGGGGCATCCAGTCTAGCAGAGGAGAGGAGAGGAGAGGAGAAGTAGGAAGAGGAGACGGGAAAGAGGGAGGGGAAAGGGGATGAATAGAAAAAGAGGAAGAAAACAAGAATGTAAAATCTGGAGCCTAAATATAAAATTAAAGATTATCTTTTAAGGTCTGGCATTTGTCTTGTGAATTAGTCTAAAATTTCACTAAATTCAATCTAAAAATTGACGTTTTTGATAAATACTTGCTAATCAGCAGGAGATTCCTAAAGAGCTTAGGAAATTACGTCAAGAGGTGAACAAATCCATAGACATGGCTATTGTATGTATGTGTTGGAATCCACAAAAACAAGAAAACAAAAATTTTTAAAGCATTACCAAATTCTTAAAGGCTTCTTATCACTTTCTCCTCAAGCAAAAGACACTGTTATATGGGAAAAGTGATAAGAAAATCAGAGCACATGATGTTAAGAGATTCATCTTTCTATTTCCAATAATGGCAGGCTCGTTTTATAATCATTCCTTTCATTGAAAATGAATAAAGGCATGTATCATTTTTACTGACTTCTTTAATGGGCACAAGGAACCCAAATACATTGTGGTCCCATCCAGAGTCAATCAAGAATACGCAACATGGGGGCTATCCCACATAATTACAGTAACGACACAAAAACAATCAAGTAGAATGACTGTGACATGTTAAGGCTTTTAGAAGGAGCTGGATTTGGAGCCACACCTGAAGGATATGGGGTAAGGTCTTCCAGGTAGAAGCATAAGCAGATTTTCAGTCAGGAATCTACATCCTGGGTGGGAACAGCGAGTGAATTGACTTGGCTAGAGCAGAAGAGTTCTAATGAAGAAAGTAAACTCCAGGTTCCTTATTGGAAAGAACCATAGCTGATGCTGTCATATGATCCTCACAGTGCCTAGCACAGGACCTTTTATAAGTAGGTAATAAATTCTGGTTGATTCTCTGAGTCTATCTGACTCCAACGTAACATGTATTTCATGGAGGTCTTACCCTGATGAGAAATGAAGCAAAACAGAGAAGGCCGGTGGGATGGAGAGAGAAACCATCACCTGGAGGGAATATTGTTGGCCTTCAATTCTGAAAAAGTAGGGAACTGAAACCAAACTACAAAATCTGAACAAACTCTTCTTAGTACTCCTGTTTATTTTGGTCTGTCAAGCAAAGGACAAGACATGCACAGAGGAATTCCCCAAGATTCTGAATCGAAAAGACACCAGTGACTTCAATGCAGAAAGCCTTCTCCTCCGCCGCTTTTTCAACGCCTTGGTGTGCTAACCAACATGCATGGCTCTCCTTTCTATTTCCCTACCTGATGGAGGAGGAGAATGGGACTTGTCCAAGATTTGAACTGGCTCATGGAGAACCTCCTAGTTTCCTTTATTCAATATGAGGCTTCCTTCTTGAGCAATTAATTCATGGTCTAAAATATCCAGCAATGTATTTGCCATCATTTTTAGATTAAAATATGAACATATTCATGTGAATCATCTGTCTTAGTTGTTCTGCATGAAACTGGATTTTTGAAGCAAGTTTTGACCTGGTCATCATAAAAAAATGACAATTGGTTTGATTTTTAGGAGCTCGTATTATTGCTTGCTTTCCTGAAAAAGAAGAAAGAAAAAGAAAGAAAGAAAGAAAGAAAGAAAGAAAGAAAGAAAGAAAGAAAGAAA